>ML179194.1:0-160030 GCA_004369135.1 Dendrothele bispora CBS 962.96 | reverse complement strand
AAAGAGATGTCAATTGGGTATGTGGGTTCTTGTCAAGCCTGCCAAGATCGGCAGTTACGACTTGTCAAAATACCACCTACAGTCACTTATACACCTGGGTTGTTCCAGAAGATCCATATAGATGTGTTTAAGGTGTCACCTGCGAGTAATGGTTGTAAGAATGTCGTCCATGGAAGATGTGCTCTTTCAAGATGGTCAGAAGGTAGAGCATTGTGAAGTGACAATGCGAGATCGATAGTGGAATGGTTTCTTTGACGATATCATTTGTAGATGGGGTTGTCCAGAGGAAAATAGTCTCTGATAATGCTCCTCAGATGATAGCAGTCCTAAAGTGGCTAGAGGATAAGTATGGGATCAGAGGTATTAGAATCTCACCATATAACTCCCAAGCCAATGGAAAAATAGAACGTGCGCACTTTGACATAAGGCAAGCTCTTGTTAAAGCAACAGGGGGTGACTTATCAAAATGGTATTGGTTTTTGAAGCCTGTGCTTTGGGCTGATAGAGTGACAGTAAGGAAAGGCCTTGGCTGTTCTCCATATTTCATCGCGCTAGGGGCAGAACCGATATTGCCACTAGATATTGTCGAATCAACTTGGTTGGTCAAGTTGCCAGATCGGGTGTTGACACAGGAAGAACTTATTGGATATCGTGCTCAAGCCTTGGCTAAACATCGAGTACATGTTGAGGATATGATCAAGAGAGTTGATGAAGAGAAAAGGAGAGAACTTAAAAAGTTCGAGAAGAAATATCGGAACGTTATCAAGGACTGGGACTTCAAACCAGGTACCTTGGTACAAGTAAGAAATACAAAAATTGAAAAGAGCCTAGATCGTAAGATGTTCCCTAGATATATTGGGCCTATGATTGTTATAAGGAGAACCAAAGGAGGTGCCTATATCCTTGCTGAAATGGATGGTGCCGTACTAAGGGAAAAAGTTGCAGCGTTTAGAGTCCTACCCCATCATGCAAGGTATGAACCGATATCGCTACCCCAGAACATTCATGACTTGATAGATTTAGATGCAGAACAACTGCGACAGATGGTTGAAGAAGATAGTGATAGTGATGAACGTTGGGACCCTGGCAAAGACTTTGTCTTTGATGCCATTCCAAACCTACGAGTCCCTGAATATGATGAAGATAATGAGTTAGTAGAAATCAATAAAGAAAAGGACGTTTCGGATTCGGTGGCTGCAGATATCGTTGGAGTAGGGATTATCGGCATCCCTACTCCGGATCAGGCGGAGTTTGGCGGCATTTTCCGTGTATATACAGTAGATTACCGCATGTACGTAGCACTCAGCTCCATCCAGTTTGGTTCTCGCTGGTATCTTTGCTCTGGAGCAGCCTTGGGCTACTCCATTCTGGTGATGAGAGTGTGATTTGAGCATTCACACTTCTTCCGGACCTCTCAGCTCTGTTTCACGGCCATTTTCTTGCTCACAGGCTGTCCCTCACCAATGTCATCCAACTATGTAGATGTCAATCCACCCATTTTCGGATGTCTTTCTGGTCCTACACCTGTTCATCCATGCTACTTGACACCTTCTGTGTACCCACTCGCCATTTTCGTATCTTTTCATTGGCCACTGGCCCTTGTCTACTCATCTCGACACTTCGGACACATCTGCTCGCTAAACGATTACATCATCATTCTTCTATTTCCGAGTTCTTCTCTCCCATGAGGCCCACAGCTATCCATTCGATTTTCGTTGCTCGGTTCCCCGTCTCAAGATAGGTTGATCCTAGATATTCTGAGGGAGCTCGTT
Organism: Dendrothele bispora CBS 962.96; assembly: GCA_004369135.1. Classification (NCBI taxonomy): domain Eukaryota; kingdom Fungi; phylum Basidiomycota; class Agaricomycetes; order Agaricales; genus Dendrothele; species Dendrothele bispora. The sequence goes on along the minus strand of ML179194.1, from coordinate 158,258 downwards.
GCAGGTAAGGCCTTGCGAGGCACTGGCGAGTTGTTTCCCAACAGGAATTGCGGAAACAGACCTTGCGAGAGTGGTTATTGGTTTTGACGGAAGATCCTGTGAGGGGCTCGTTGCAGGTAAGGCCCGCTGGGCACTGGCGAGTTAGGCCCAACATCGGGTGACCGTGGTTTACTGGTTTGGAGTTGTAGGAGCAGAGTCTTATGGTCAGGTTCAGGTTTTTTGGGTGGACTGTATGTTTTGTTTTTGTTTTTTGGGTCATTTGATCGGGCGACGAGGACGTCGCCTTGTGTTGAAGGGGGCACATGGAGTAGGGATTATCGGCATCCCTACTCCGGATCAGGCGGAGTTTGGCGGCATTTTCCGTGTATATACAGTAGATTACCGCATGTACGTAGCACTCAGCTCCATCCAGTTTGGTTCTCGCTGGTATCTTTGCTCTGGAGCAGCCTTGGGCTACTCCATCGTTGATCATACTTCCGATATAGACAGTGAACCTGAAGGGAACAGACCCCAAACTAGATCGAAAAGAAAGAAGTCCAAAAATCACTAGTATTAGCGATATCGGCTAAGTACTATTACAAAACGACTTCAAACCAAGCATGCTATCTATGAACTAATAGCATGGAATAATGAGAGATTGAGTACCTATATCGATAGAGTCCATTGACGTATTAATACCTAAAGTTGACTACTGAGAGACCTGATTAATTGGGAGGAGCTGAGGCAGCGTAAGAACTGCCGTGGTTGATCTCGATTTCAGTAAGAGGGTCAGTAGTCTGAACGGAGCTTTCCTCTCCACTACCAATTGAGATCCGGCCTACGCCTGCCCAAACAGTCTCGGCATACGAGTTCGTCAGAGATTGATGGTGGTTCCTGAGGAAGATCATCTGGTGGCGTACACTGAGGATCTCCTGAGAGAGATAGTTTCGGACAGCGTTGAGAGTCTCCGTGGGAAGGTCCGCAAAGTTCACAAATGGCAGCATATTCATCTCTACGAATATCTGGCCGATCTCCTTCTCCAGTTGTTTCTCCTGCTCTGGATAAAATTAGAGTGTATTAACTATCGATATCGGATGTAGAACTTACCAGGCTTAGGCTCGGAAAAGTCGCTGGCACTACCGGCAACGCGAATGCGTTTAGCAAGTTTGTGGTTCTTTTGCAGAACAGCATTAGCTTTGTGAAAGACTCGAGAGGAAGTGTCCATTCCTGGAACTTCATGGAAAGGGATGCTTACCACGACTGCGCGATTGGAACTGGAACGAGCGGTCTGGGACTAAATCAAAGAGTGAGTATAATGAAAGGATATGGCATGAATAGTGAAGACATACGCTGCTAGCAATATGACGGAACTTAGCTTCCTTGGAGTTGACTTTAGGAGGAGCATGGATGGAAACCTCGAGACCAGAGGCCATCTAAGATAGAAGTGTGAGTGTCGATATCGATGCTAATTAACGATATCGGACGTACCTCGACATCACCTCCGCTGGTTTCTTTGGAAGTGATGACCTGGACTTCTTCCTCGTCATCATCTTGAACGATGGCGGAAGATTTGATGACCTAGATAGCGTAAGTATAGAGATAATAAGGATGAGATGGAACTGTACCTTCTTGCTCTTAGTGCCCTTGCCTTTGGGAACGACGGTTGCAGGAGGGGCAGTCAAACGACGATAGAAATGGTCGATACCATTGAAAGAGTTGATGATACCGATGTCGCCACGGCCAATAGCAGCCTCAAGAGCTTTAAAGCCTTCCTCGTACTTGGCTACGGAGGGAGGGCAAGCTTTGAAAGCGTCAAAAGGAACGTTGCTGGACTAAGAGTAACGATATCGGCATCAGTACCTGTGAAAAACGAGTGGAATAAAAAGTGTAGCCATACCAAGTGATCAGCAAGCGCAATAGCCTGATTCCTTCGATTCTTGGAATCCTGCTTCTCGCACATACGGAGTACAGTGATTAGGACGGTAGCCTGCTCAATCCAAGGTTCTTGGTTGGCTGCAGACCAGTCGGTGGTATTCTGGGTGTTAGAAGTAGAAGACATAGTGTAAAAAGTGAAAGAGTTAGATGCGATATTGATGGTCAGTCATGATCTCGTCGCTGGCTTTTATAGAGTTAAGTGTAGCTTTCAATCTGCCTATATCGGCAAGCCTGAAACTGGGATCATTGAGGGCAATGATTTTTTTTAGTTTGGGGGAGAGGGGAGTACAGTACTTCTCAGATCGAAAGTTCTCAGATCGAAAGAAAAACTCATTAGAAAATTTTACGAGTTTCCAGAAGGAATTTGTAAAGAAAAAGCTGTTAAATTGATCAGAAAAAGTGTCAAAGTGACACGATATCGACAGTATCCTAGCGTTGAATTGAATATACGGAGCCAAAACCAACGAGATCGAGTGCGATGTCAAGCACTTACGAGTTTGGCAGGCAGGGGAATTGATGACTTAATCATTTCTCAACCCTTAGCCGTTGGTATCAACTTGTTCACACGATAAAGAACTGCACAATGATATCAATTTGGGCCATATGGGCCAACGGTATACTAAAACAAATAGTACTACAAGGAGTACAACAACAGGATATTGAGGTATACATGGTAATATAAATTGTTCACGAGATTACAGCAAAATACATAAAGAAAAGCGCCTATTGTCCTGTTAAAGGGTAATGAGGATAAGGAAAACAAACGACAGAGATAGTAAACGACTTACGATTCTTTCGAGGAGACCGGCGAGGAGACTGTTTGTCCTGAGCCTTCGGAGTCTTCTTGGAAGAAGAAGAAGCAGACTTCGAGGACCCAGCGACGCGTGACCTCTTGGAAGGAGGCTCATGACTAGATTCCTCGTCATCGTCTTCTTCCTCGTCCTCGGAATCACCTAATAAAGAAAAGGGGATTGAGAAAAACACCGATATAGGGACAAATAAAGCGCACCTTTTCGGCCAGAAGAAGAACCAGCACCGGGAGTGTCCAGGGAGTTGGCATAAGTCGACCTGGCCCAAGCTTGGAGCGTCTCGAGGACCTGGTCGCGATCATTTTCGTTGTCCACGACCTCGTACTTGCCTGAGCTCTTGTCGATCGAAAAGTCTTGACGAACCGCGTTCTTCATGGTTGGCCAGTTGAACACGGCAGCCAAGGCCTCAGCTTGCTCAGTGGTGATCTTTTTGGCAGGATCGGCGTTGTTCAGATGAGCAAAGACAACGGTAGGATCGGGACAAGAGTGACGGAAAGTCTCGATCTGGCGTTCCAAGTCCTCGTCGATGCTATCGATAGAGAGATTGAGAAGTCGACGCTGCTCGACCAAGCTATCTCGGAGGTTTATGTTGGAGGCGATCCTAAAAGCCCGTTCCTTCAGTCCTGTGCACAAGATAGGAAGGTTAGCAATGATAAAATAGATAAGGAAAAGGATATACGCACTGGATTCACTATCAGAACTGAAAGAGTTCATCGACTCCTTCAAAGACAACAATGAGTCGAGTTTGATGGAGTGCGAGCACACTTTTGAGCCCGCACGACAGGGACCACACTTGTTGTTAACGAAGGAACCGTCCGCGTTGTCCGCTTTGCCGTGGAAGATACCCACGCACTTGCAATCTTTCAAAGAGAGAGAGCAACCTACGCAGGGTTGACGAATATACTGTATAGCGGAGATGTTAGAGAAATAATAAAGAAGAAACAATATAGACACTCACGGGTTGAACGTGCTCGTTAGCACGGAGCAGGGTGTCGACATTAAGTTTGAAAGGAGCACCTCGATCGGTGCGTGGAACAAAGAAGGGGGGTTCGGCTGTAGATATAGTCAGGACTTGACGATAGAAACAGCCAAATGAATAGACTAAGGACTCACCAGCGTCGTGAAAGGCGTAATAGGGGGTCAACTTGTCCTTACGAGCCTCGCCATATTTCTATTAAGTAAAACAAAGTGGCATTATGATAAAGAAATAGTAGAGTTAAGAGAAGGCATACCAAGGGACGCCCAAATGTCTTTGGGTCGATATCTTGCAACGGCTTGATGTGCTCGAACAGCGTATCCAGCAAAGCCCGGACATCGTCGCCGGATGCTTTCTTCAAAATGTTGTCAAGCTCAAAGACGGGAGTATTCTCCTCGTCGGAGCTTTCGGAAGGTGTAGGGGGTCGGACAATAGCTCGCCCTTTGTCCTTCTTGGTTTGCGAAGTCGTGTCATCGGCTTCGATGCCTTGATTAGAGCGTTTTTGCTTTCGCTGAGCCGTCGAGGAAGAGGATGGTTCGGGAGGAGGAGAAGAACGCATTGTAGCGCTCGGCGTGGGTTGAACCTGCGTTTACGAGACATTAATTAATACAAATCAAATACTTAAAATGAAGAAAAAATTGCTTACGGAGAAACCAGAATCTACCTCCATAGTATCCAGAGGGTCGATATTGAAACGGACGGAAGAGGAGGTCGCGGTCGATCTTGAAGGAGGGACCTGTGCCGGTTTTGCCGTTGTTTGTTTTTTGGGACTTGCCGATTTTCTCGCGGCAGAAGCAGTAGCCGAAATAGATGCAGTCGCGCCGGGATTCAAAAGAGGACCAGGTTGTCCGAGAGATTGATTGTCGTTGCCCTGAGAGATGTTTCGGCGACGGAGGAACTATATTGTTTAGTTCCAAGATCGTTAAATAAGGGAATAAAAGGTTAGAGACTTACGGAGTCTGGAGTATCATCAAGATTTGCCGCCGCAAGGACGGACTTGTCAAGATCGAGAGGCTAGAAATCGTTAAGTAGGGGAAACAGATAAAGGAGGAACAAGGGAAACTCACCATAACCGAAGCCTTGTACATTTTGTCTCGTTCCTTCTCAGATAAGATCCAGGTCATCGCGAGACTCTTTTTGAGCTGAGTATCGTCGCGATAGATCCATTGGACCAACTCTGAAAGTGAATAAAGGAAGCCTGTGAACCAGGCAGGGTATTTACTAGCGTGATTGGGCAGCGATTGCGCCAAGATCGCCTATCGATAACGAATTCATAAGTATAGAGCACTTGAGGAGATGGAAAAGAGATACTTACCAGTTTTGAGGCCCAAGAATCAATCATTTTTGTGAGCTTCAGAGACAGAGTAGGAGGAGCACCGTCTGCCAGATAAGTCGGGACGTGCTCAAGGATAGAAATCCGGATGCTTTCGAAGAAAGAGGCGACCGGACGAGCGTGGAAGTGTTGAACGTTTTGCTTGTCGGTACTTGCGATCCAAGCAACGTCGATTTCGGGTGTAAACTCATCGGGGAAGGACATGTTGAAAGGGGAGTGGTACAGGGATAGTGGGAGAAGGGAAGAAAGAAAGTTGAAGCCCCTACGACTTCACAGAAATCTTTATAAGGCCGTGAAATGGAGAGATTCAACACAGATTCAAGATCACGTGTTGAATTCAACTTGGAAAAGGGCTTGAAATTTCGTTGAAGTTGCACATATGTCGTAACTTTCGGATCTTGTGTGAAAGCGAATAAGGTTTCGGTGAACTCACGCTTTGCAATATCGGAGCGATTTGGACGATTTTGGGATCCTATAGACATAGAGTTACGATAGAGCCAAAGCTATGGTTCTGGGTCATGTACAAGGGCGTTGGTGGTGCCAAATAAGGAAAAACTTACCATATTGAGCCCAGAAAGGCGATTCCCGTTGTTTTTGAAGTGTTGTAGGTGTTATACCTTGCTGAGAGTTGACCGGGGACGGTCAAGATCTTTAGTTTGGGGGAGATAATACGCCGTGCGAAAATTCTCGCATTTTAAGTATCAATATTGCGACTACGAGTGCCGATATTGTATCTTTTAAAGGGAATATAAGGACTGTAGTGAGCCCTGAGCTGTCAGTCAAAGTGCGATATAGCTACTAAAGCTAGATATGGTGAAATGACTTCGGATTATTATTGATTCAAAGTTATTATGGCCTATGCTAGTCTCGAGATTGTAAAAATCTTCGATAATGACTTGGGACTGATGTTGGTAACTACCGATATCGGGAGGAACAGCATATCGGACGCTCGACTTGTATATATTGTCACGATCCTAAGGGAAGGGGAAATGTTATGAACGGGAATCGAACCTTCGGCTTGATGCCGAGTTGCCACAAAGTGCGCCACATAGCGAGCTACTTACTGATCACAGACTACGTCTGGGCTAGGAGTAACCATGCAAATAGTGATCGATGGAAATCTAGAAGGACCGATCGTGGAGGTGTATAATAACCGCCTACCCATGTAAAACATCCACTAGATTGGCAATGATTGACGACATAAAGGGTACAACGGAGTTGCCACCTTGATCGAGGGGTAAAAGCTGTAAATATTGGAGTCTAGAATGGATCGACGTCTTACTGATACACTGCGGAGATCGAGAATAACATATCTCGGACGCAAAGCTGTAGAACGGGCGACCGCAAGTTCCGATATCGTGACCCAAAGAATCAAATGTAAAGAACGGTTGAACGGTTGTGATCGAGTAAGATCGACTACAACATAGAGAGCGAATATTCTGAAACAATGTAGTATTATACACGGACCGAGTACTATATCGAGTAGGACTATACCCAGTTTTGGTACCGCACGGACAAGGACATTTAAATAGTTTCTTTTATTATATTTTGTCGGACTCTCAAGTTTAATAGTTTCTTATTTACAGTAGTATAAATAGGGTTCAGGATTGGCGTAGAAAAAGGCAGATTAGTACTGTGGACAGTGCGGCTGTGATATAGGTCTCTCTACGGATATAAAGGATCCGGCTTGACCATACCAGTTGTAGTTCCAAGAAAGTCTAAACCTTAAAATCGCATTCAAAGTCTGTTACCTTCGGGTTCAGCACCCTATATTGATTGGACATATTGTGTTATTTGACCTTTGATTGACTTGTTTGATATTTGAACTTTGCCATTGTGATCTTGTTATTTGACCATTTGTTTGATCCATATTGTTGCCATTGAACTTGAACTATTAACCCAATTGACTGCCTATATTTGAACCCACCTCCCCACACTCGAAACTTTGAACTTACACTACCTATATCGCTACAAAGACCTTGAAGGGTTCTGTCCTTTCAACTCGCATACAAAACTTGCTAGATCGTATACCTATACAGACTCACTTTTGTGGTGTTTTGTTGTTGGTGTTTGTCTAGTCTCACACAGCAGATTAGTGATACTCTGAGGATGGATCGAGTAGAAGGAAGTTTGGCAACGGATGCGAATGTTTCGTCTGGAAAGTAGTTGACTTCGGGAATTTGATTGTAACCTCGGATAACTAGACGTGCGCGATAGCCTGTGATTTTTCCATGTTCGTCTTTCTTGGTTCTGTAAACCCATTTGCACGTGAGGATGTTGGCGTCGTCTGGTGGATCAACTGGGAAATAAGTTCCTCGAGCTTCCAATCTGGAAATTTCTTCTTTCATGGCTTCTTCCCACTTTGGCCAATCTGGACTTTGTTTCGCTTCGGCAACAGAGAGTGGGTCGAAGGCTTCGATTTCGGATGTGACAGTAACGAGACTAGCAGTTAGATACTTGGCGACTTTTGCCTGAGCTTTCCCTTCCATGATATCGGCAATTTTCCTACTAGGTTTTCGGGATCGCTTGCCAGTTATGATTTCGGCGTCAATAGGCTTGGTAATTTCTTCGGGAACGGGAATAAGCAGCGGATCCGACTCGGTGATAGACTTGTCGAGATCTAAATCGAGATTTTCCTCCCCCTCAATGGGTTGGATCGGCTGGTTAGAGTACGTGATGTTCCTCTCCACTGTAATAGATTTTCTGTCGGGCCAATAGATCCGATATCCATTCGAGTCAGGGTCCTTCCCAATCCATCGCCCTTGGATAGCCTGTTCACTGAGCTTGTCAGGTGAAACAGTCCGTTTGACGTAGACAATTTGTCCAAAAGGGTGTAGATCCAATACATTGGGGGCGACGTTAAAACGTTTCTGGTATGGCATCATCATGCCAATAGCCTTGTGGGGTGTCCTATTCCAAATATAAACAGCGTATTCCATAGCTGCTCCCCATAGCCATTTGGGTAAACCGGAAGAAATAAGCATAGCTCGAACTGCATTGAGCAAAGTACGGTGGGAACGTTCTGCAACTCCATTGTGCTCCGGGGTGTCGTGGACAGTAAGCTTTCGTTCAGTCCCTTTATGCTCCAAAAATTGAGTAAAGTCGTCACTGAGGAATTCTCCCCCTCAATCTGAGTGTAAAACTTTTACGAGAATACCATATTGGGTTTTGATATTCGTTTGAAAAATGACATATTTTGGGAAAGATTCATCCTTCGTGTGCATGAGGGGTTCCTCGATCCAATAAGTGGCATCATCGAGTAGCGTGAGAGCGTAGGAGCAATGGTTGATAGTACGATAAAGTGCAGTGCACTACAACTGATATAGATATGGGCTGTGTGGCTGAGTATAGTAGATATCAATATATCAACAATAAGATCACTCTAAAAATAAAGCAATCTCAGAGCCAATACACCAATGAATACTAAACTAATCCTCAATATGTAGTGTATGCGAGCGAGTCTGGGGTTCGGAGACAGAATCCTTTTGCAGCAAACACACAAAACAACAGTGAAGCAAAGTTTTAATCAAGTCTGGAGTTGAATATTCTAGTCACGACTCAATATATCAACAGATATCTTAGTCTAGACAAATACACAAAAGTAAATGTGAGGTCTATACACTCAAGTGAATGTAAATGTGATTGATTCGGTTGTGGAAGTAAAGGTATCGAAGATGATAACCCCGCAATACAAGTCTGAATGGCTTTCGAGGCGAAACAGGGGCTTGTACTACTTGAAATATATCTGAATGGCTTTCGAGGCGAAACAAATATATAACCAATGAAGAAAACACTTAATAAAGTATCTTCCCGCAATATAATCTAATGGCTTTTCAAGGCGAAAAGACTATATTACTTGCTGACCAGTGCGAATGGCTTTCGAGGCGAAACCACTGATTCAACCGACAGTTCAGAGTTAACCAATTTAACTTCTGAAAAGGCACAAAGTAATCACCAAACGAAATTTATACTATTGAGCGGAGAAATTGAGTATCTACAAAATCTTGTACTCTTCCGGAGCTGACTTTCTGGTTAAACAAACTTTAAAACAACAAAGGTATGCTTTTTATGATACTGGAGATCTCCTCCTGAATCAGCTGTCCTAAGTGCGAGCAAGAACCGTACTACAGTCACTGGAGTACCTAGTTGTATCTACTGCCCTTTTATATGTACAGAGTAAAATGAAAAATAAAGAAACTATTTTATCTAGGAGATCTACAGTCCTCCTACTATATATGGTATGTAGAAATAAGCTTTCGTAATTTACGTGCGTGTCACAGTCCGTATATAGAAACTTTGTTACTTATTTCGTCTTTCTAAAATAATTCTTTCAAGTCTGTACTTGTTTATTCTAATCTAGATTTATTGTCGCGCCTCCGTGTACTGGCCGACGAGTCATCTAGTTGACAAGTCCTGACTCGACTTTTTCTAATATCTGGACTCCCATTGGTTGAGAGTCATACTCTGTCAAATTCTGTCATACCGGAGCCCTAGGCGGGTCTGCGGATAAATTTGTAGTATGCGCCCATCGTCGTCATACCCCTAAATCTAGTCATAACGAGTCACCGGTCTGTCGGACTCCTGTATCTTTTATCCTGATTAAATCAAATAAGTGGGACTTGTTTCTAGAAACGTTGCTCCGCCTCTCTGGATCTGTTCTCTGTAAGGCACACGATCGTCGCAACCAATCATCGCTTTAGATTCTAATTAGATTTAGACTTTAGACTCGTCTTTAGTCTGGACTCGAAGATAATTTTAGTCTGGAGTTAATTCTATTCCCTTGGATCAGGACATAATTATATTTATATTAGCCACAGTGGTGTCAGCCACTTCCCCTAGGTCTGGAGGACTCATTCTGTTTTACTTGGCAAGGTCCAAGCTGAAATGCTTAGCATAGACCCTCATAACTAGATAAATCAATTAATCTACCATAGTCATGTAGTCACTTCTATCATCTCTGGATACGATTTTCCTTGTGGAACAAGTCTGGACTTAATATGTATTGACTTAATACAATTATTCCTCTTGACTATCAGTCCGGGACTCACTATAGTCCTCTATTTCCCTTATTACTAATACTATAGACATTCAGGATTTAATAGTAAATCGCGAAAAATCTACGGTATTGATTTTCTAGCGTATTAACGAGTAGAAGCAGGTCCCCATACATCGGTATGAATGAGATCACCAAATTTCTCAGCACGTGGAGATTGTTGTACTTTAAGGATGGGGTGACATGCGGCCTTAGCGCGCATGCAGATGGTACATTCCTGTTCTTCCATATGGTCGGGATCCAAAGTAATACCTCGGATCGATTTCTTCTTGAATGCATGAAGTAAATATCTGTAGTTAACATGCCCTAAGCAACAATGTGCCTCATAAAGCGACACTGGCTTTTCCTGAGTGGCATAAGCATGTTCCAATGACAAAATCTGATATAGACCATTGACCTTGGGAATAGAAGCTACAGTTCTTCCTTTCCATCTAATATCTCTATAATCCCATGTTGGATGTGGATTTTGTATCCAGCATCATCAAGTTTCCCAATAGAAACTAGTGTGTTTGACATGGTGGGGCAGAACAGAGCGTCACGTAAAGTGAGCATACGGGTATGATCTTCGCGATCAATAGGGACTTTGATCTGGAGAGTACCTTTGCCTGACGAGACAAAAGTTTTGGAGTTTGCGGCCTGAATAGTACGTGGGATGATAGAGTGGAAATTTTCCAGCTCTTCACAGAGTGGCGTCATGTGAGATGTACAACCGGAATCAAATAGGATAGACGTATTACCGGTGGTTGCACTAAGTGCAGATTCTGCGAGATCCAAACAGTCGATTTCCGGGATGTCCGAAAAATCTTCATCGATGACGATAGCTGCCCAACCAGCTTCATCTGATTCTTCCTCGATATAGGCATTGGATTCCTCCTTTTTCTCTTTTCCTTTAGAAGAGTCTTTCTTCTTTCCATTTCCTTTACCATTCTGTTCATTGGCGGAGTTCGCCTGAGAGGATTTCCGTGGCAATGGGCAGGATTTACTGATATGACCTTTCCCTCCGCAATTGTAACATTCAAATCCTTTTTGTCCTCGATCTCCTCCTTTTCCTTTGTTGCCTCCACGCCCTCTTCCTCTCCATCCACCTCTCCCTCTCCCTCGACCACATCCACCTCGATTGTTCGAGTTGTTGGAGTTCTCCGCATAATTAGCAGTTTCCTGCTTCTGTTTCTTCTGGGCAGATTGTCCTTGGGCTTCAGCACGAATGCCAGCGATAAGTTCATCGGAGGTGAGTAACTTGCCTGGTTTAGCGGTGGTTAAAGACGTAATGATCGGTCAGAGAGATTTGGGAAGAGAAGATATAATGGAATTCTTGAATTGGCTGTCGGTTACAGTGTTACCGTGATTTTCGAGTTCGTCTCGGATAGAGATCAAGTAGTCGATGTGTCGATCAACTTTTGTAATGTCGGTACAGTTAACGGAGTAGAGGCGTTTCTCGAGTGAGGCTTCGGTGAGTGGGTTGGACTTATCGTAGTCATTTTTCAGACCAGTCCAAAGAGCAGAGGAGGTTTTTGTCTTTCAATATCTGCGGGAAATGGAATCAGGTAGCCTGCCAATCATGGCGTTCAAGAGGTCTGCATCCTCCTGTTTCTTGCTGTCAGCGGGTTCAGCATCCAAATAATCTGAATACCCTATAGATGCGGTGGCACGCTCCACACGTGTTGCCCATGTACCCCAATTAGAGCCATCAGCCTTGAGTTCGGTGTAGTAGCAGGTGGTGGTGATGGTGGTGGGCTAGGTTCTGGAGTGGGCTTCCTAGATGGGTTTCTAGAAGGATGAGTGGACAGCTGTGCTGGTGGTGGTGTTGGTTCTTTCGGTCACCGGTGGGTTGACAACAGATGTCGATGGATCTTCCTGAGATGAGGATCCGGCAGGCGGGTCAGCAGGTGGCTGAGCTGGTTGTTCTGGAGGTTCGGGTGGCTGACTACCTGAAGCGGATAGTCCAGCTGGAGGAAATGTGAGTCACTGCGGTGCGGGTTGTGCTATACGTTGTAAGTGTCCGTGAATATAATCTTCTTGTGACCGGTTAATAGGTACAGCCCAACCACTATCTGCTTGGTTAATAACAGGCAGATACGGGTTATATCGATTAGGACAAGGTTGGATTACACAAGGGTCCCAATCTTTGTCGTTGTCCCAATGTCTGTCAAAGATTACAGATCTGCTATTGTCGGTGTCTTGTTTGAGATCAAATACGTGTGCGCGTGTTGCACAAACGAGGTCGGGTTGTGGTGCTTGGTAGCGAGCTGTTGATGGAGGTGGTGTGTTGAGTTGTCTGGGGCTACCAATGTGAGATGGTATTTGAGAAGTAGAGCGACTACGAGCAGGGATTCCTGATACTGGGGAACCGTGTCTGGAACAATAATGATCAGCGCGGTCTGTCATACACTGATGTGAATAATACAATGGTGGATAAGGTTAGAGCTCGGGGCCCATAACCTATCAGAACTAGGCAACTAATGCGACAGTTCTATAGCAGCAGTAAGGCTCAACAGATGAGCAGCAGCAGTGGTGAGAGATGAGACAAGCAACAGATGCGAGGATAAGATTCTCTACGGTACTGGGTACAACACAGAGGGTACTTATACTACTGAGTCCAATATAATACAAGATAGGAAACATACAGCAATGACGAGGCAGCATCAGGAAAAACCCCATTTAGGGATTAGCACGTAATACTCAGGAAATGTGAGAATGGTCGTCAATTTCAGGTAATCCCTGGTAATTTTCCCAAACTGCCAGATTTCTTCAATTACCCCGGAATTATTTAGTCCTTTTTTAATTAGCCAGAATTACCTTCGAAAAGTGAGGAATAGCAAGAAAATTGGCTAATGCCATGGTATTAGTTCAAGGATCACACAAGAAATTAGAGTAGAAGCAATCATTATATTAAAAAAATACCATAGTTAACAGGTACTGACTATAACTACGTAGTCTAAACAGTCAATGGGTAGTACATTGATAGCCTACTGTTAGGCTCTAACTATATATATGTAGTCTAAACCCCAATAATCAAAAGTGTACCAAATAGTCTGCATCCAGCCACCCGCTATCATGTAAAAAAAGTCTAAGTATTCAGACGAAACACGGTTTCAAAAAAAAGCCACTATCAGTCCCTCAGATATCACCGTTCAAGTTAGCAATGAACAGACTCACCCGATAACAATAACAGTGTGAAACGCATTTGGGGGAGATAAAGGGGACATACCAATACTCATATTCGCACCGTATACATTTGATGAAGAACTGACGACACCGTTTTGTTCCTGCGGCTTCCTTGCACATGTTCCAAGCTGGAAACAAATCAATAATAACCATCAAGGACTCGTCAGCCAGAACAAAAATTCCTTCGACTCACTGAATGCCAGGTCATATAAACCACGTCCCTACAAGAACTATCACACGCTGTCATTTTCTTCCGTATATGTGATATCCTCAGTCTCGATCAGTTCTGGCCCATCACATTTGCCTCGAGCCGCTGCAGTGCATTAACTTGGGGTGTCCACTGAGAATTTCGCCACAGTAATGAGCTGTCCGACAAGTGGACTCACATGGGTGTTTGAATGACCAACGAAGGGAAGGGAGGCTAGATAAATAGAGACATGGGAGTCGGCTTTGAATTTTCAATAGTAGAGAAAGAAAGAAGGAAGGAAAATACTCACCCATCTAAGAAACCGGTTTTGAATTCCAAAGGCATGTAGGGTTTTGACCGTCTCCAATGTGTACATGACCAATCGAGAAGGGATAACAGTTTGGCAAGTCTATCAAAAAACCAAGAAAGAAGGAACCCAAATTCTTTGCAATAGGTCGTAATTTAATGCCGACATTGATATCATTGTGGGCCGTGAGGACAGGGTTGGATTGAGGCTGGTAGAGTATTGCGCTGGCAGCATACTAGATGGGAGGGGAACACACGAAATCGAAAGTCGAACCATAAGGTCAATAAAATTTAAATCTCCGCTTTAAAAAATCACGTGTCAAAGAACTTAACTTGAAAATTAAAGACCGTTACTTTGTAAGAGTCAGACGCCGTCAGGCCCGTCACCTTCTGCTGACACGGAACTGAATCCTGCAGCAATGGTGAGTGTATATGTAACTTTTCCTCATGAACCTTGGATTTTGCCGGCTTCACTGGGAGTTGTCGGAAGTTGCTTGTGCACTTAAGGATTGAAAAGTAATGTACGTACTCAAATCCTTGAGAAGGCTAAGAAATTTTACTACGAAAATATGTATACTATACTGTCCAGTGCCCAATGAAACTTATATATCATACTAACAGTAATTCAACATAAGAATGGGTAATTTAAAGTAAATGCCGGTAAAACGAGGTAATGTCGCGAAAAACTGAAATTACCCGAAAGTTCGGGTAATTTCTCCGAATTCGCGAAGGGGGATTTTCCTGATGAGTGATATCAGTATGACTACATAGTGGTGTAGATAGCTGTGGCAACTGTGGCTACATGTATACAGCACAGTGATAAATATAGAGCTGTAGTAGAACAGCACAAGTGAGTCAGTATGGCAAGTGGAGACGGTGACGAATCACGATTAATGTAAGAGTCCTGTGTAAGTAGTGATAGTAAATATATCCAATATGTATAATGTACTCTATGCTCACAATCCTTCCCCCCATCTGTAGACCCAATTCAAGTTTACATGTGATTCAATCCTCAGATACTGGTCTGGGCTCTATGCCATTTACTCACAATATTTATGACATCCCAATACAGGCTCATCTGGATAATGTTGACTATTCAAACAAATACCAGACTGGTGATGAATTTGATTTTATCACTGTACACAGAGACAATGTGCCTACAGATGGCAATCCCAAACTCGGTCCACCTTTAGAATCATGTACCGGTTTTGTCTGGGGTGAGACAGATGGTGTGTATACTTCACCATGTCAAAGTTATTTATGCAACCCATCCACTGGCCGAGATAGCTCATCTTATAATGAGATGATTATACCTCCGCAATCTATGGACATCGTCTTTGCTGTATCTACAGCTCCGCATTTATCTTATACTCAGACCTCTCAGGCTCTAATTCCTCCCAGTCCTAGCACATCTGATGTTCTCCCAGATCTGCAGACATGTCTGAGTCTTCTTTCACACATTCCTTTCACCAAAACACTAGTACAGGACAAGCAAAGATTGAGTGGGATAAACCAGTCCCATCATACAGAAGACACCCGGGTTGGTTGGTTCCATGAAAAATTTTGTGGTGATCCTCAACATCAGCATTTTCAGACTTTGGTTGGCAACCGTTGCACAACCCTGTGCAACCCCGGACCGGTCATTTTTCTGCAACCTGGCAACCTGAATCAAAGGTTCCGGAACCTGCATTAATTGTGTGATTTTTCGGTCTTTTGCAACCTCGCATTGACCTCGCAACCATTGCAACTTGGGAGTCTTTTATGTTCTTGAACTTTTATTCAACAAAATAGTTCTTCTTACAGTTTATCTTGACTGAGACTAAGAATTCGGTTGTGAGGTTGTGAGGTTGCACAGTTGTGGACTGTCACAAAAACCTCTGCAACCCCAAAAACCTCACGACCAAAGGGGGTGATTTGCTGATGAACTTGATTTCTCACCTGATCAATATTCCCTACTCACTTTATCAACGACCCACTGGACGATAACTCATCACAACGATTATTTAATCAAGGTATACATGCTGCTAATGGCGACATAAGAAACATACGAGATCACTCCATCAACGAGAATGAATACATGTCTGTAACACTCGAGTATATTCTTTTCGAAAATTTCTGAGCTATCCGGATCCACAGCTGAGTTCATCTGGACATATGGAGTCTTTGCAGGTCCATGATCAAAAAATCGACTTGGATGTGCAGACTCAGGGACTGCGCTTGGGTGTAGCATCAAAACAAGTTTTAGTACACACACATTCTCTGTGCAGAAACAAATCAAGATTATTTTGTCCTGTCTGGGGCCCACAAGACTTTACGGCCAGTCACAATTTGAAATGTATGTACCTACTTATATAATCTCGAGTCCTAGTTTCCCCACTAATTTTAAACATTATCGGTTTGATTTGCAGATCATCTTTATGCACACCTCGGAATCAAACCGTACTCGTGCAGGGAATGTTTCTACAGGTCTACCACACCCCATGCATTGAAAAGACATTATAAAAAAAGACACGATAAGAATATGATGGGACAATCGAGACTGGACTCCAGCTATCCGGACTGGATTGACAATCTATCAGCTTTGATTTATAGAACAAAAATGGTAAATGAGAGATTATGAGGCCCTTTAGGGTCTCGTCCTCACTACTGTCGCGGATAAGGAAATGTAATCAATAGGGAAATGTAACTGTGTCTTTCTTGACTTCTGGTGTACTTGCAGCCTCGGGGGTTCTTTGAGTATAGTTTACACTGATTGCATGCATAATAGTGACGTCGAAGTGAAATGTGTTTAAAACACATCTCAAATTTGTCCCGGAACCAGTGTGACAGGCATGAAATCCAGCAAAGATGTCGAGAGATACCATCAAGTCTGACTTAAAACCAACAGTAATGATTACAGTAACGTGTTGCAACGCTCGGCTCGGCTAGACATGTTTGGCTCTACTTGAGCCAAATAAGTATTCGGCTCCGGCTTGGCTTGGCTAGCTTCAGCTTGGCCGAAGCTCGAGCCGAAGGCGTGACACAAAGCACCAGCGTGACAAAGTGTGACTAACGTGACAATCTACAGGCACATGTGATCTGACAGTGTGCACCGTCATTTATCACCCCCAGCACAATATCCCTTCGCCACTTCTGATGCCCAACCAACCCCGAAATCTGCGAAATCCGTAACATTTACCAACAGACCAACCCGTCAGCGAGTCCACGTTATACGACAAAAATGCAGAGCTCGGTCCTATCGCCCCAATGAAATATAGGCAAATACGAGATTCAATGCACCTGGTAGCGACACCACCCATAAAGTGATAACAAAAATAAACGATTTGTGGGTACCTTGCCTTTTGCTCACCTGCTTTCAGCGTTTGAGTTTCATCATACTGCAGCACCCTTCTTTTCTTGGCACGCGAAGCGATGGCCACTTCCTGTTGATCAAGGTAGACCACTACAACTAGATGTTCTTAGCAGCGCAGAGGGTGACTTGATGATCACTGGTACGGTTTTTCTTCCTTCCTTTCTCTCAGCCGTCTAGTGATATTTTAAGTCCAGCACTGTGTCTATATTTTGCTGCTCTATGCTGCACCACGATTCCTCCATCTGTTCCCCTTTCTCGTCGTCGAAAGAACTCCAACGGTACATCCCCTACTTCTCCACGGAAAACTGTTCACCGACCTTTCGCTCGTTCTTGTCAGTATGGGTGAGGTGTGCTCCGCCCGTTCAAGCCCTTACATCAGAACATCAGCATGATCTAGCGAGGATTATTCCCTTTTGCTTTTCTTTCCCTACCACCTCAAGAACTGCCACCACAAGATGCTACCCATCTCTCACCATTCTCGCCTACGTTTGCACCACCGCCGCCCGGTCCTAGTTTCCGACTACCACCACCAGATGCTACTCATCTCTCTCCATTCTCGCCTACACGTCTACACTCAGTCAGGGTCGCTTCCACCGCTTCTTCGGCTTCTCTTTACAACGATTCCTCTCCTTCCTCTCCTCCTTTCTCCGTCCCCCAAATCCCTATCGGATCTCACGGAACATATTACCCTCCTCACATCCCTCCAGAGTCCAGATCCCCATACCACCATCAACAACAACAACAACGATACCGATACCTTATCTCCACCTCCTTTACCTCCCAAATCCGGAGGTCCATCATCTTCAGCACCTGGATACATCGACGAAGAAGAAGGAGGTTACGGTCATGGCCAAGGTTATTACAAACCCAACACCAACACTACCAACACTACCAAACCTCTTCAACTCCAAAAACATCGTGAAAACGTCTCCTCCATCTCTTCCATCAACTCTACCCATTCCGCTACTTCCACTCACTCTCATACTACCACTACCTCAGTCTCCCTCTATACCTGCTGCGCCAACGATCGTAACCGACTCTTCACCTATCGAAAAACGTTATACGCAGCGTTAGCGGACGTTTTATCCACTCACGCTTCTCTTCGCGCTTTACTCAAATTAGATCCGCCTAGAGCGTATTTTGGGTCGGTTTCGTTGGCGATTTTGGATGTCGCTACTAATTCTGTTCGAGTTTCCTCCTCTTCCTCCTCCTCCTCCTCCTCTTCCTCATCGTCACCAAAAGCAGCACCCAAGCCCAAGACAATAGAAGGAGGAGACGAAGAGGTCACAGTGACCGGTGTCCCAGGCACCTCACTCACTCTCACTTCATGCCCTCCCGACCTAAAACCATTCATGATCGAACTAGGCTCCATCTCAGAAGAAGTGAAAAAGATGAGAGAAGATGACGAGAGTGTGATTAGAGCTTTACAAGAGGGAAGAGAACCATCTAACACCCCTCCTTGGTACGATCGAGTCCGAGTTGTTTTGGAAGACGGTGTCGGGGGTAGTAGTACTCATAGGAGCAATCTGGAGGGAAATGCGAGCGCTGGGAGTGTTGTGGATAGAAGGGGGAGGATTAGGAGTCCGAGTCCGAGTGGGAGAGCAGTGGCTTTTGCGAATAGGATTAATGCGCTGGCACTAGGGATGACGAGGTTGAAAGCGTTTAGGGAGAGGCAGGGGGAAGTGCTTAAGGTTTTGGTTGCTGCTAGTGCCGCTGCGAGTGCGAGTGATGGTGGAGGTGGAGGTGGGAAGGGAAAGGGGAGGTAAGAGTTGGGTGGATTTTTAGAGGTGCCTTGATCGTTTCGTCTGTTTTTCTTTTTCTTTTTTATGTGGGTGATTGTGGGGGCGGTTTAATGGAGTTGGGTTAGTGTTAAAGAACGGCTGGACATCTATGGAAGGGGAAAGATGTATAAGGAAGGGAGGGTAGGGGATGCATCGAGTGGAATGACCTTTACGACTTCTCTGCCACCTAAACATCTGGATTTAATTTGGAGGGGGACTTCGCAGGGTCCGTCATTGCTTTAGCAGTGCACGATCCCGATCTCTCTCTTTTTTCTTTTCTTTCGGTCATGTCCCTTCACGATCACACACACTACTTTCTTCTTCCCTCCGCCCCTTCACCGGTTACATAAGTCTCCCGACAACGGCCGACTGTGGATACGAAAGAGTGAGGTCTTTCATGATTACTCTCTCAGGTCCCTTCATTTCCCTCCCTTCTCTAACTATTCGGTTCGACGTTTTGACGTTAGAGCTTTTTCGGGTTTTTTCCGGATCTCCATTTTTCCAGGCCTTTGAACGGTGTCTCCTCTCTCAACTACGAATCGTTTGACAACAATTCAATACCTCACCCCACCACCCGTTGGTCAGTTCTATTCCGTCTTACTTGTTTTGCTGGAGATCCCGTTTTTTTATGATCCTCGATCCTGGGTTGCGGAGTGTCACCGACGTCCCCGTGTGGTGTGTGTTGTGTGATGTGGTGTGATGTGGTGTGTGGTTGTTGAGGGCTCGGATACCGAGATCCCAAGGGGTTGGTCGAACACGGGTTGTATGTGCGTGTGCGGTAAAAATTTAAAAGAAATCTGACACTTAACGTGACCGATGTAACGACCTTTTCGAATTCTTCATACATAGTAATACCATACATATGTACTTTGCTCACCATTTTTTCTCTTTGTTGTTTGTACAAGTTTCAAGTCGGTAGGGAATTTGTTGGATTTACTCTTTTTTTATATATACATGATTTTTGCTGTATATTTACTGACCTTTTTTCTTGTTTTGTTTTTGTATTCCTTTCTTTGCAACACGCATACATACTTTATCACTGTACATGTATATGTATCTGATCTAATCTCTACGCGTCTATTCTTGTATTATATGTGAATTACTGCGTACTGAGCATTGATTATAACACTCGAATTGTCATCCCAGACGGTGATTCAAGCTTATGCTAAAACGATTCGATTGACTTTGAGACCGTGGCAAGTCGACTGCTAGATATCCGACGTGACTATAATACCGATACTACCCACTCGTTCAATCCCAGGAGGCGTGCATATTTCTAGTAACCGTCATCGTTGTTTGGTCGGGAAGACAGACTAATTTTAGATGGATGTTATACAAGCTATACACTGCATCCCTGGTCTTTTCAACAACTGGTCGGTACACGCATATTCAAGTTCTTTGTATCCATCGTCATCGTTGAGCGGGAGAGGGATGTAAGTAGACTGGGTAGGCTGGTTCAAGTACTATGAGAACTTGAAATATCATTATCGGAATCGTTCCTGGCGAAACAAACCACTGGCACCGATCGGCTATCAATTTTGCGCCTTGAAGACAGCCTCAGACAGGCACTTGGTATTTTTTTTTGTTTTAAACTAGCTGGAATAGATTTTACTTAATAGGAACATCAAATCGTCGGGAGGCGGTCTCGGACAATAGAGAGTTTGCGAGACACACACTGTGTGTGATTGTCGTTGCGTAACACACACCATGTGATATTTTTATTGCGTGCAAACAGCCTTGCTCCACAGCCAAAATTCAATACCTCCTACCCAGGCTACGGGGAATGTGCCGAGATTTTCAATCTCCGCGCAAACCTTGTTAAATTGAGATTTGGTTTGCACTCCCCTACGCCTGGCACCATTGTCCGCGTGCCATGTTTGGTTTCCACTTAAAAATTAGCCGATTGAATTGGAACTGAATTGAAGCCAAACATGGCACGCAACGAATGGTGCCAGGCGTAGGGGCGCGCAAACCGTCACCCAAATTCAATAAGGTTTGCTGAAATCAAAATTTCACAGAGCGTCCCGTAGCCTGGGTAGGAGGCTGACAGAAACGCTTTTTCAGTGGTAAATTGGCTGTGGGGCAGTGTGGGGCTCGCAATGAAATTATCACATAGTGTGTTTTACGCAACGACAATCACACAGTGTGTGTCACACAAACTGTCTAATTTGTCGCCATAATACTTACTTAGTGCATAGTTGTTGGGGCTGGGGCTAACGTGTGCATATTCTTCGATCCAAAGAACCGGAAAACTTGAATCTCCTAACTAATAGATATCATGCAGGTAACTCCCGAACGCTCGAGCCTTTGATTGAAATGCCTTATCCCATCTTTCCCCAGTTTTATATGTTAGCACTCGCTCCGTGTGTGGGAATATCTCGTTCAAGTTGTAAGTATGTATATGACAAAAGATGTTTTATCCCTTAGCTGAGCAACAGGGACTGTTTCGGTAACCGACCATTCGACTCAGGTACATGGCGGTGAAAATTCAAAGCGGGTAGTCTAGCGCAACTACATATTAGGATTGCGAGCGGGACGTATGTAATGTAGTACGATTGGTACCTAACACTGAGTCGTGACAAAAAGTTAGGACTCTATGGACACGAATGAAAAGTCCGTGCTACAATCAAAAGGGGTATGTTCTCCTAGGAAATATAAAAAGGGCTTGTTGTCCAGGTCAGTTCTTTATCAGTCTCACGCATTTGCGTTTCTTTGGAAGGTACGTCGACGTCCTCGATGTGGGAGATGTGCTTGATTCTGATTCTTTTACCTCCTCAATGACAGAAACTGTATTCAAACAGAACCTATTGCTCAAGACTCGCGTTGCTTTTCTATTCATCTACGATAATTTCGTGTAAGTTGATAAAGCTCAAAGCTACTAATATATCCACTAATCTATGGTGTAACAGATCATTAGAATGCAATTCTCCAAGAGCCTCTTCACTCCTATCCTTGCTCTCTTTGCGGTGTAAACCGTTCTTGTTCATGTCAATGCTGCTGCTCTTCCTGTTGCCGAAAGAATAGAAGCGAGAGAGCCGAGGTGTCTGTGCATCCTTGAAGATGGAACGCCTTGTTGCCCATGAATCCGATCTCCACCTAACGGCTGATAGAGTCATAGCCACTCCTGACCGAGAAGCAATATACTTATTCTTTTAATTTCTTTAATGCATTCTTGTTTTCTTGCTCTGGTTAACACTACACGTAGTAGTTGACAACAAACGTAAATTGGATCTGCGAGTTAAAGGACACTTATTTGTGAATCCTTTTCTAGCTTAAAGATATTTAGGTTGATAGTGGCATACTTGTTACGAAGCCGACTTGTCTACTTTACTTAACTCCGTTAGGTATCTTTAATCTTATGTCATTTTGATGCCGAAGATCTGGCATACATGGAGTGGCGACACCAGTAATGTTTACGCTGCCTGCATGAGCGCACAGACCAGATCTTAAGGTATCACTGACAGTGTTCTCACAAGCGACAGTGTCCACAATTGTTTTCTTGCATCCAGTGGCAGACTTTTGGAGCTCGTTTTCTACTAGGCCCATTTTCTTTTTTTTCTTTTCAAAGAGAATACCAACGTAGAAAAAGCTTGTATACAACTTGAAGCTGAAACGGATGTCCATACATTGCCGAGCAGTAACTGGCCCAACCGTTCTAAGGACTGGGTTCAAATTTCCGGCATCGTTCATGCATTGAAGATTCATGGGTCCCCGTTGAAGTTTTATGCCCCAGACTTTCATCTTTGTTGCATACCTACATTATACTGAAATGGAGAGGATAGAGATAACATTGACAAGTTGGGGCTAGTGTTCTTGATTACCTTCTAACATAATTCTAAACACTTTTACACCAGAGAAAACTCACGAGGATAAGCCTAATTGCCAAATTGAATTAACACTCGCTATTAGCTGATATAAGTCAGAGCATGAGATATGTATGAATGGTGAATGCATAATAGGATATACGAGTATGTCACATTAGGAACAAGCAGACTACTCGTATGCCCTGTTCCGATCAATCCCTGCTATTTGGAGATCGCATTTATGGGCAGCAAGAGGTTCCATTTGGAAAGATGCACAAACACTTCGGTTCCCTAGCCTCTATGTTTCCAGGAGTCACAGGGAGAGCAGATGCATTAACTTGAGCAACAAGGACAGCTCCCACTGCAAAGAGTGCAAGGATGGGAGTGAAGTCAGCGAAGAGGCTCTTAGAGAATTGCATTCTGTGATTCATCGTAACAATTAGTTTGGTTGCGATACTTCGAGATTTGGAAAACTCACATGAAATCGTTCTGATAATGTGGAAGTCTGGAAAGATGGGTTTTAGCTGTTAGAATACAGTTTCTATCATCGTAGAGGCGACATAATAGACGTAAGTCGAAAATATTTCCGCCTTTTACGCTGAAGACATACCTCTCAAAGAAAAGCAGATGCCTGAGACTACTGAGGAATCGACCACCACAAGAAGAAGCCCTCTTTATACTTTGCAGAGAATTCAAACGAGTCAACAAAAAAATGGGGAAAAATGGAGGATTCCAATTGAACAGGTGCATAATCCATTGCGGAAACCGCTGGAAATCGGCCCTGTTTGAGGTACTTACTTTCCATCCGTGTCCATCCGTGTCCATCCGTATCCATTCCCGCTTTTTAGTGTGCTACAATATATATGTTCCATTTACAATACTAATAGCCGCACAGCTCGTGGTAGGTGACTACCCCCTTTGAATATTCACTGCCATGTTGTATTTGAGTCGGATGGTTAGTCACCAAAGTAATCCTTGTTACTCAGTTTTGGGACACGCGCCCTTGTCGGATACATACCTGCAATGAGAACCATGATATCGAGAGTCCGTTAATATATAGAAAATGAAATGGAGCTGGAAACTGGCGAGATAGGAGGGTTCAATCTCCATGCAGTCCCTCAGATGGTCGCCCGTTTTAGAGACCTAAAGAGTGTTTCAGAAAGCCGCAAGGACATACCAGTAAGCTCAGACTTCCAGGAGCTGTCGATAGAGTAAACATCAATCTAATTTTAGTCACGCACTTGGTGATCGAGCCTGTCTAAGCGGCCATTAACAAAGTTTTGCTTGGCCCTAACTTGTCGCGGCTTTCGGCCTGTACAAGCCAATAAAGCGGGTCAGACAATAGCCGATCTACCTGATGAGTTTCTGCCACAAGTGCTTTCTATTCTTTTACTTTAAAATTTTTACAAGGTTTTGGTTTGGCTGAACCATACACTCGAAGGTCGGAGGACTAGCGATCCCTGTATTATAGTTATCTGTAACACCTTTTGACTGGCACTAGGCCTTCACTTCTGTGATTCCTTGGAATTGCAAGGGGATCACAAAAGAAATACAAATACAAGAAGTGATGAAGTGCAGTGGGCCACTGCCACAAGCGTGGCAAGTACGAGGCCTTGAATCCCCGACTCTCTCTTATCTAATTTGTAAAACAAATTAGATAAATAGAAACAGGGTATTATGTCTGGAGCTCGGAACCCGTTCTCACGGTCACTTTATGTAAGATTTTTGGCGCATGATTACATAACATCAATCGGACTCCCCATCCGAAGGCCGAAAACTTGTCTGGAACCTCCTTTTTGTGCGTTCCTAATCCACAAACTCCCGACATCGCACCATTTTCAGGAACCTCCCCATGCAACTCGAAAATGGTACAACTCCCCGGGTCCCCCAAATCATAGATGTAGTTGGCCAGTTTTCTTAAGAATTTAATTTTTTCTGTCCTGAAATAGTCTTTACGATTATTTTAAATAGACTATACCTTCAAAATGATGCAGAACGGATCTCCGCTTGCCCAGTCACTCTTCATGCTCTGCTTCATATTGCAGATAGCATCAATGACTGTGGTCCTGTATGGGCATATTGGACATTTGCAACCGAACGCTATTGTGGATACCTTTCACCAAAATTTAAAAGTCGGAGATATCCTTGGGCAAATATTGATAATTTTGTTTTAGCAGATGCTCGTCTTTCTCATATCACGGTTACTCGCAATCTTGAGCACGAACTAAGTCTGAAGCCTTATAAGTATGATAGTGTTAAAGGTCAATTCGAACATCCAGATTGTAGGTCAAATTGTGGCTAAAAAGCTCAATTAACAAATTAACATATAACGTTCTAGATCCTACTTGTGTACTTCTACCCCCAAAAAAGCCCGCATCAACAGTAACCCAAGAACTACTACGCAAGATTATTATTCACTTTGCCACTCGATTTTCTGTTAATCAACGCATAGTGAAAAAATATTTCGATCCAACAGGCATCACTCGATGGTCTGTTGTCCGTAGACTCGAAGGTGGTGATGATATGAGGGCTGCATCACTTCTTCCTTTTGCTGAGGACCGCCGTGATGCCACTTTCATCAGGGCAAGTACAAAACAATTTTTTTAAATATATAACTGATGTTTCTCCAGTTTGATGCCCTTATTGACAAGAATGCAAAGAATCGCCGAGCCGAGATCCAAGAAGAGAAGCAAACTTTTTTTGGGTGTTTACAACACATCTTTGTAGTGGACCTCCCAGCCGCTTCCGAGCTTGGACTTGAAAAGCAAACAACATTTATTCTGGCCGGGATTGAACAATGTATTATCGACTCAACCGACTCAGTCAATTTTTCATATTATTCAAAACTTGCGCCACTAGAAGTTCTCGATATTACTTGCATTCAGTGTCTTGTGGGGCGGGTTGTGGCAGGCCCTTCGCAATGGGCTATCATTGATAGGAGCGGGACTCTAGAAAGGTCTTATTATGTCGCATCAGATCATTAATCATGTACACATCTAAGTTAGACAGCTGCAGGTAGAACTGTTAACATTCATTCAAGTTCAAGTTTTATTCTACCGTCAAACGGGTTTCATTTTTACACACCGTAAACAGTGGAAAAATTACCAGTTAAAAATCTACCGTGAAAAATATTCTACCGTTAAACGGGTCTCATTTTTACACACCGTAAACAGTGGAAAAGGTACAGGTTAAAAATCTACCGTCAAAAGGTGGCCGGGGTGCAGGTTCCGGGTCAACGGGGTAGTTTCACCCGGGGTTGGGTCTACAGTGTGGCTCACTTTCCACTCACAGGAAACCGCCCACTGGAACCTATCATCCCTCCAATTCACGCAGGCCCTACCAGCGTAAACAACCATCCCGGTCAGTATCTACACTCCGAATGACCCCCCAAAATCGTATACAGCTGTGAAGTGAGCCTTCCTGACCGTTTGGGTAAACTTAGTCTACATCTCCAGTTTCGATACTAGTTTATGCATAATTTTGGGGGTGTTTCGCCCTGGGTTTTATAGTGGTTCTGCGACGTGTTACATTTCATTACAATACTAACGAACTGATGTGTCTCTTTTTTGATCGAATAGAAGTTGGTTGGATAGACTGGTAATAGTAGTAGTCTAGTACGAGTCCGAACTTGAGCCGGGCGGCGGTAAGAGACCTAATGAAATCAAAAGGTAGGGAATCAGAGACAATCTAGTCGAAATGAAACTACCATTAACTTGTGCTGATCCTTCTTTTTGGTGGTTTGGGCGCGGGTATCAAAATTCATTTAGAACTTGGTGCCAAATGTTTATAGCCACAACTACTGGAAGAATGAAACGTTTTACGGGGGATGTATGATATCGACTGTCCAAATGGTCACAGCTTGAAGGAGCTGGGTCCAAGGGTTTTGATATATAGTAGTATTGTTTCGAAACTTGGTTATTTTTAATCTTGCCTCGGACCAATCGTATACTTATCGAAATCCGGAAGGTCTCAAGGGTTAGTTAGCGAGTTGCCTCAACTGTTAGTATGATCTTACTATGTATTACTTTTAATATGGATATTGACAGGTGTTTCGTTCCTGCTTTGGGTTTTCTGAGGTCTCTGGGAGTCGGGGACGCCCCGCTTGCGGGGGTTACTGATCATATGGCTGAGGAGAAGCTGGGGTTTCCGATGCCCGATTGGTAATAAGGCGCTTGACAAACAACACCACATCGGTGACCGACCGAGGAGAGAAGTTGCGTGAAGACGATTCCTCGTAACGAGGCCGTTGGAACGAGGCCGAGAAACTCGGATGCCTTTCAGTCCAAACAGAATCGGTGACCGACAGAGACGAAAAGGGGCTTGCATGTAATTTAGACGATTCCCGATGGGCCTTGTAACTCCCTTCAATTGTTTCTACTGGATCGGAGAATCAGATGTATTGGAAACCCTCGAGTCATCACAAATTTCGGGTAAAAGCTAGTAGTGAAGATGGTGTTATGCGGATCTTTACAAACTTAGAAGAATCCGAATTCACTGTGGACTCGGATGCCCGACCCATATCCGACCCTCTCTCTCGATGTCATCAATGTCATCGCTCTGGAGACATGTCCCGGCTCGGATAATCATACACCAAGCTCCAGTTTATATCCTGGACCCTCCGCATAAGTACATGATTTTACAGTCGTCGGGGAATCCCTAGCTGGGAATCGATGTGGTTTTCTGATAAAAAGGCATCGAGGTAACTTCAAGTTGTCATCAGAATTAGCCGTTGTTTCAATATGGAGAAGTAGGGAGAAGGAAGGCCACTTCGTAACAAAATTTACTGATGTTTGAGGTCATCATGCTATGGCTAGAGTTTTCAGCATCTGTGGCAACCGATTTGTACTATTATGAATTAGTTGATAGTCTTCCAAAAGCAATATTTTATTCCAACTGCACTGAATCAAACATTCACAGAACCTGATGTATTTTGTGGTTTTCGTCCGTGTCGTTTGTAGCGTTGTTTATCTATATAAGATCATTATTTATAGATACTAAAATCTACCACCTCATCCGATTTTTCATTCTTTAGATGACTTAGTGAGCTCATGGACGACTTATGTACAGGACGCAGTGACCTAGTAAATTGAAGGTGGCAGTAATGAGAGGCGATTGAATGACAGTTCGTTTTCAGAAAGTGGTTCTCATGAGCACACTTCGGGCATTTTTGGGTGCTCGACCTGTACCCGACCTTCTCTCAGCGTCATCTCTTTGGATTCTTTGTCCACGTCTAATTCTTATTTCTATTCAAGGTTTACTTTGCTGACAATGACGCCGGAAAAGACACACAACCGCCAATTTTGCTCTGTCATAGAATTTTTAAGGCAATCTATTTGTATCTAGGGCTCGTCGCTCAGCCTATAGGCTAAAACGTATAAAAGTCTCTCGAGAATGATGAAGATTATTCAGCAACACAACTCAGCTCTACAGTCAATCATGTCTACTGTCTATGAGACTTCTCCTGCTATTCCTAGCCAAGATCTGCTTGAACGCAATGCGGCTTATGCAAAAGGCCACAAACCCAAACTTGGACAACATAACTGGGGCAACTTCTCCAAGAATGCAATCAGTAAGTTTTGACTCTTCCTGTGGTATTTCGCTAGATACTGAGCAAATACCGAACATCGTTCTATAGTCACTTGCATGGACTGCCGACTCCAGTTCGTGTCGCACTGAATCTTTCCTCGACCTTTTCTGCTGAATTAATTTGTTTTTCGAATTGTAGCCCGAACAAGCAGCTCGGTCTCGCTGATCACGATACCACCATTATTCGTAACGCTGGAGGCAATATGTAAGCATCTCCAATTGACATTATCATTGAATTCACGCTAATGGCCAGTATTATTCTCTCCTCTTAGCTCCGAGGTTGTTGACGTATGCGTTACTTACTACCGTGTACGCGATACTTACTACCGTGACGACTTTGATCACATGACCGTGATGTACACTATATATATACTGTACACACGTATTTCCTCCTCAGCCGTTTACTCTCATCTACACCGGCGTGAGGAGGTATGTATCCTATTCATCATTACTCGATACCTAGTACTGACGTATAGTATAGCTCACTCGCTCTATTTCGTACCTAGGTATTTATTGAGCCGTTTACTTTCATCTACACCGGCGTGAGGAGCTTACCCGCTCTATTTCGTACCTAGGTCCTGACAGGTTATGGGCATTTCCCTCGGATTCTAGTGTCTTCTCCCACCTGGTTTCACTTTAGGCTTGGCTCGCCTTTGTTCCTTTTTCTTTTTCGACGCATACATCGAACGTTAACGCGCATATATCCACTTTTTGGTCCGGATTTCTTCCCGCCTTTATCGAATCCTCTTATTCCTCTTGTGTTTTGCATTTCACGGCACTCGCCTTTGTCCCAACCTTTCGACGTCGAGTTTATTCTGCGGATTACTCTTGATGTCCAACATTCCTTCAGGTTCTTACCCTGCGGGGTTTGCCTCTTCTCAGCCGCCTTGGTCTCGTGGTCAGTCTCCGTTGTCTATTCCTTCTGGATCTGTCCCTGCCTCTCGTAACTCCGCTGGTCCTACAGCTTTTCATACTTCCACGTCTCATGGCTCGGTCCCTTCCGTTCCTCCTTCTTCTTCTCATGATACTTTAATTGATCATTCTGTCAATTCTTTTGTCCCTGATGTTCCTCCACATGTTCAAGTTCCTTCGAATTCACCTGTCCGTGTTTCTCCTGATGTTGATCGTACTGTTCGGCCTCCTTCTCGCTCTGTTTCTCGCACGCCGATTCCTGTTCCTGTTTTTCCTTTGCGTCCTTCTCCGCTTCCTCATACTCCTGTGCAACCTCGTAATCCCAGTATTCCCGCTACGAATTTTAATACTTTTTCTGTTCCTCCTCCTCCTCCTGTCTCTTTGAATCATTCTTTTGTTCATCCTTCTTCTTCGTTGCCTACTTTTTCCGCTTCGCCTTCGGTTTCTTTACCTAATTCATTACCTACTGTTTCTCATATTCCACTTTTGAAGGGACCTGACAATTGGGCGTTGTGGTATGATTCTGTTTGGTCTACGCTTGCGGCTCTACACCTTATCCCTCATGTCTGTGAGGCTCCTCCGCAGGGTGTTCCGTTTACTATATTTAACACTCCTTCTTATCCGCCGGTTTCTCCTCATGTCGCTGACTCCCAGTCGTGGTCTTTATACTTGACCTGGTGGAGGGAAGACGCCTTTGCAGCTCATGTTCTGACTGCTCGGTTGACCCAGAATATTCTGGCCTTTCTTCCTGACCACCACGATCGACATACTGGTCTCCCTCGTACTTCTCGTGCGATCTTGTCGGCGATCAAGAAGTTCTGTAACATGGACAACCCGGTTAATGCCTCTGCTCTTAAGGAGGCTCTCTTTGCGCGTACCTGTGGGACTTTGCCTAACTCTGTTTCATCTTTCTGTGAAACTTGGCGCTCCGATATAGGTTCTTTACGTTCGATGGGCTACTCGTTTGACTGGCCCGATGCAATCATCTCATTCCTAGCTCAACTCCCTCCTTCGCTTTCGCGTCTTCGAGACTCCATTGGTGATGGTATCATGGGCCGGAATGATTTAGATTTTGTCTCTCTAGATTGGGTCATTACCCAAACTCTTGCCACGGTCGCTCGCAACTCGATTTTCGAGTCTCGTCGCTCTCGTTCTCATGCGAATCGAGTCACTCGCAAGTGTTCTGATCCGTCTTGCTCCCGTCCGGCTGCAATGGGTTCTGACCGGTGCTTGGATCATGGGGGTGCCTCTGCCCCTCCTAGAGATAAATCCACTTCCTTCAAACAACGTTCTGCTCCTTTACCCCAAGCGAATGTTGCTTCTTCCGGTGTCCCTCCTGCGTTACCCAATTCTGGTGGTCCTACTGTAGATACTGTGGTCCTCGATGTTGAGGATCCAGTTAATAGTTGTAGTGATACCCATTCCGTGTGTACCCCATCCGATGAATCTACTCTCCTTGACATCTACGTTGCGGTGCCTGCCCTTTCTGAGTCTACTCCGATACTTGATGAAGCTGGTAACGAGCTGGATGACATTCGTTCTAAGGATATCGATGCCTTCAGTTCGATTTTGTCAAATTACAGTGCCATCCTGGATAGTGGTGCAAATCGTCACCTGTTTCGGGATCGTTCGCTCTTTTTCTCCTTTGATCCTGCTTCTTCGATCTCGGTTCGGACCGCTAATTGTGGAGAATTACGCACCTTAGGGTCTGGCGAGGTTCGATTTCGTATCCCTGTTACTTCTCCTACGGTGTCGTCGGTGACGGTGGTGCTTAGGGATTGCCATTATGCCCCTGACTTGCCTTTGCATCTCTTATCGGTCGGTGCTATGACTGAAGGTGGATTTGCGTTTCGTATGGACTCCTCTGGTTGCCGTGTTGACTTACCTGCTCCTCACGATGGCCACTTTATGGGTTCTACTTTGAATCATCTCTACTTCCTAAATTGCGAGTTTCTTCTACCCATTTCTTCTACGCCGCCGTCTGCATTGGCTGTTGTTCCCAGTTCGACGAAGCCATTGTCTGCTGATTTGATCCATGCTCGCTGTATTCATGCGGGCAAGCCAATCATTACTAAGGTTCTCCGCAAGGGTGTTGGCATTTCTTGGGATGGTTCTGAACTCTCTGCCCATTGCTCTTCTTGCCACGTTGGTAAACAGCCTGGCCTCCCTTACACTTCTTCTGGTACTCGCTCGGAAACTCCTCTCGCTTTGATTCACATGGACACATGTGGTCCGTTTCCAGTTCAGTCGCCTCAGGGTCATAAGTACTTCCATGTTATTTTGGACGACTGTACGGTGGAGAATTCAGTCCGTGGTATTAAGAAGAAGTCGGACGCTGTTGCTCATGTTCGTGAGATTATTCCTTTGTGGGAGAAGAAGTTGGGTGCTTCGGTCTTCGCGGCGAGGTTTGATGGTGCGGCGGAATTTACTGGGAAGGAGATGATTGCTTTATTCAAAGAGAAGGGTATTCAAGTTCAGCAGACGGCGCCATACGCTCATCAGCAGAATGGTAAAATCGAACGTTTCATTCGAACTATAGAGGATGATGTTCAGGTACTTCTTGCTGATTCGGGTTTACCGATGTCGTACTTTCTTGATGCCTCCACCACTTCCTCTTACGTCCGTTATCGTCTCCCGAACTCTACTCTTCCGGGCTTCATTTCACCTTATGAGCGTGTACTTGGTCACGCTCCTGACCTCTCTCACCTTCGCCGCTTTGGCTGCCTTTGCTGGGTCAGGATCCCTCCTGAGCTCCGTACTAAGGCTGGCCCTCGTTCCATTGAGGGTATTTTTGTTGGCTACTTCGAGGGTAGAGTCGGTTGGCGTGTTCGTGATCTGAACGGGAAGTACCATTTCTCGAGAGATGTGGTATTTGATGAAACCAGAATGGGTCGGGCTAGCTCGAAGTTTCGTTCTTCGAAACGTTCTTCTCCTGAGTCTAAACCGGATTCTTCTGCCTCTCAAGATCTTCCTTCTCATGATCTTCCTATTGCCCTCCGTCGTTCACCTCGCACTTGTACTCTCCCATCAGCTAATGTTGCGTTGATGGAGCAGGATTCAGTGTCTATTGCTCGTGCTATTAGTACTTTATCCGACTCTATGGCATGCATTTCCTTGACCGTTCCGTCCGTTTACTTGTCGGGCATGTCCCTTGATTATGGGGGTGTTGCTTTGATGGCTGGAAATGATCTGTCCAAGCCTCCGAGGTCGGATCGAGAGGCTATGTCACGTTCGGATGCTCACCTATGGAAAGAGGCGATGCAGCGAGAGTACGATGGTCTTCGAGAGAAGGAAGTTTGGGTTGAATCGGCCTTACCTCCTGGTCATAAGGCTATCGGTGTTCGTTGGGTATACGCTTTCAAGTACGATAGTAATGGAGCGATTATCAAGTACAAGGCTCGTCTCGTCGCCCAAGGTTTTGCTCAATTGCCTTCGAGTTATGACAAGATCTCAGCCCCTGTTCCCCGACTTCCATCTATTCGCCTCATCATTGCTCATGCAGCTTACCACGATCGTGAACTTTTTTCCTTCGATTTTACACAAGCTTTTCTCAACGCTCCTTTGCACAATGAGATTTATGTCAAAGCGGTTCCTGGATTTCCGGTTTCAACTGCTGGCGCTGTTCTTCGTCTCAAACGTGCTCTATATGGCTTGAAACAGGCTTCACACGAATGGTTTTCCACTCTTCGGGAAGCTTTGATGTCCCTGGGTTTACAACCGTCTCAAGTTGACAATGCGGTGTATTTTGCTTCGTGGACTTCTAGCCCTCATCATTCCGTGTTGATGCCTGATGATGGTTCGCCGCTCTCTCTGATCCTTGCGGTACATGTTGATGACGGTTTGGCTTCGACGAACTCGATCACCTTGTATCAATGGTTTATCTCATGCCTTAATGAAAAGTTTCCCTTGTCGGATCTGGGGAATTTGGACTTGTATTTGGGTATGACTTTCAAGCGTGATCGAGTTTCGAGGCGTATTTGGATCTCGCAACAACCGTTCATCGAGGAGTTGCTGGATACGTTCAACCTACGTGACCTTCGTCCGTCCTCCCTTCCTTTACATCATCGCATTCACGCTCTTCCCGACGTTCCACAAAATGCTCTTCCGGATATTCCTGAAGGTCAACCTGCATTGACAAACTTTTATCAACGCATGATTGGGAGCCTCCTGTACCTTGCTATTTGTTCTAGGCCTGATATCTCGTACGCCGTTATGTCACTTAGCCAATTCAACTCCAAACCGGAACGCAAACATGTACTAGCAGCTAAACATGTCCTTCGTTATGTCTCTGGGACTCGCGATTATTGCCTAGAGTATGGGGGTGATGTACGCAGGGATCAATTCGCACATGTCAAGCTTCCGGGTCTTGAAGTAGGTTTTACGGATGCGGATTGGGCGTCCGATGAATCTGATAGGAAGAGCGTTTCGGGTTTCGCATTTTTCCTTTTTGGAGGCTTAATCTCTTGGTCTAGCGTTAAGCAGAAATCTGTTGCTCTTTCGAGTACAGAAGCTGAGTACATGGCTACTACGCACGCCATGAAAGAGGCTTTGTGGATTAGGATGCTGCTGTCGAGTCTAGGTTTTGCTGTTCCGAAGCCTTTCCCGCTTTTGTGCGATAATCGGGGTGCTGTTGAGGTAGCCTCGAAGTACTCTAACGCTGGACATATGCGTCATATTGATATGCGTTACCACTTTATTCGTGACCATGTTTCGAATGGTACTTTTTCTTGTTCTTGGATCCCTACGACTGAAATGATCGCAGATATATTTACGAAACCGCTTTCCCTTCCTCTTCATTCTAAACATTGCATTTCTCTTGGACTTAAACGTATTACGTCTTAATTTTTCTGTTTCCTTATTGGTGTACCTTTATCCTTTCTTTTTCATGTTCTCCTGCCGTCTCGTTATGGGGGTGTGTTGACGTATGCGTTACTTACTACCGTGTACGCGATACTTACTACCGTGACGACTTTGATCACATGACCGTGATGTACACTATATATATACTGTACACACGTATTTCCTCCTCAGCCGTTTACTCTCATCCACACCGGCGTGAGGAGGTATGTATCCTATCCATCACTACTCGATACCTAGTACTGACGTATAGTATAGCTCACCCGCTCTATTTCGTACCTAGGTATTTATACAGCCGTTTACTCTCATCCACACCGGCGTGAGGAGCTCACCCGCTCTATTTCGTACCTAGGTCCTGACAGAGGTCTTTCGCACCATTGTCATCACTCAGAACTTTGGTACTCGTCACTTCATGTTGATCAAACACACTGATTGCGGTGGTTTCTACGTCAAAAAGGAAGAGCTCATAAAGAAGTTCAAAGCCCATGCAAAGAACCCAGATGCTATCGAGGCAATTCCTCTTACAGTTGGATTTGGGGAGTTGAAGTTGGAGGAAGCGGTCAATCGAGATCTTGAGATCTTGAGGAAGAGTCCCTTGATCTATCCTGACACCGTAATTTCTGGTTGGGTTTTTGACGACAGTACCGGAAAGGTATGTGGCAACAGGCATGTTTCTTTTTGCTTTCTGAATAAAAATACTGATTATTGCCGGCCGAAAGATTCGTCAGGTGAACTAAGTGAATGAAGTCCTTTCGAACTCTACGTACATATATGCGTTCAAAAGTTGAGGTTTGTTACGGAAATATATGAAAATGGTCCTCGAAATATGTGATCTTCATTGTAAAATAGTATCGCCAAGAGGAGATCAGCGACTCAGAGGCTCTTGATCCAAATAAGTAGAACCACATCGGGACTTGGGGTGACGGAAAGTGTCATGTAAGAATGATTCCCCCTCACACTGGCAGGTCGAATTGGCCTCACCATGAATATTGGTAATGAGCATGAAGCTGCCCTTCCCTTCATCTAGTTTCTAGCTCGTGGATTGGGCCAACGCGCAACGCGCGTGGCAATTAACGAGATTGGTTGTGGGACCGGGCTGGAAAAGTCGGTGCCTTTCGGTCACAGGACTACATCGGTGGCCGACTTCAGGTTTAAAGTTGCATGTAGAGATGATGAAGTGAAGTGGGCCACCGCAAGCGTGGCAAGTACTGGAATGGCTCATCAGATCTTCAGATCTCAGACAGGAGATAGTGACAAACTCGGGTGAAAAAGCCGGAGTTTCCGATGCTTGATTAATAAAGGTCTTGACAAACAAGACCACATCGGGGACCAACCGAGGCAAATAGTTGCGTGTAAAGACGATTCCCCCTTTCAGTCGTAATTGGCTATAGTAATTTATCATAGTACCAACACTACATGTACTTACATTACGTACAACTGTAGTACCTCGCACCTGTTGGGTTGGAAGGTCTACTGCGCGTTTGCCTCCACCGGGCAGGTGTTGCCGGCTGAACCTTAGGTTCCCCGCATGTTGCGGAGCCGAGTAATCTACCTACCTACCTACCTAAAGAAACACGGAAACACTTTCCGCAATTCCAATGGAGTTACATCCGAATTCATCACTGTGCTTTTCCTGCAAATCCACTGTAATTCCTTGAAATCACAGGATTTTTAATTCTGGACCCAGTATAGTCAACAAGCTCGCGCGTGGCAAGTACGAGGCATCTTCCAATTTTATAATTCTTACTAAAAATGTACTTTGTCGGTCATGATGAATCTGGGATTGTCGATCAAAGAAATTGTGCTGAAAACATGTTGATACTTTTCATATCAGTCCAGGAGCATATTAGAACATTTAGCTTCATCCAAAACCCTATGTATACTTACTTTAGTGCTCTAACAAATTACGACCTTGTAACTAGTGCCCTGTGCAGGAATGACCAATTCCTTCTTCATAAAATTATATACGGCTGATGTAGCGTTCCGGCCAGATGTAAGTCAGAGACACATAAGACACATGTCATAGACTCATAGACATGCAGATACCCCTGCACACATGAGTCTGTGAGTGTCGGATACATATTTATGCATGCCGTCTTATTTTGAATGCGTGTCCAGGTTCTTGAACGGATTCGCGTCTTCTGTTTGCTTCTGGATCAGACAATTCTTTGTTCTCGCACGTATTCAGTTGAGGGTAGATCTCATGGTACTTGTGTACATATGTACCTAGGTATCAAATTAATTGAGTATACCATGCCGCATTCTCAAAACGATAATAGAAATCATGACGATGACACTGAGATTAGCACAAACATCACCTTCTTTAGTGTGCTTGCATGCTCGGACATGAGAAAAATGTGTCTCACGCGTGCTTCTGAAATACTGTCCATCAATCTGCCTGATCTTTCTTCCAAGTTCACATCTCTCTATGCTGATTTTCACAAGTAACAGGGATGCAAAATCTTGAATTTTCTTCCTATGTATACAGAGACATTGGAGCAAATATATCGACCTTAATTCTAATATGATATTAAATAGAGATTTGCAAGATAGCTTTTGTTTGTGCTCGCCGGTGTTAGGCAGTCTGATCCTGAGTCATAGGTATATGCATGAAACTAGTACGGTCGAGTTTAGTAAGGATGGGACCTTCGTAAACTCCGACTTCGTAATAAGTGGTGGGAATTAAGGATTCTTTTTTCCATAGCGATTTTCTCAAGGAAAGTACCGGACCCAGCGGTGATAAAGGCAAAGTCACTAAATTTCTTTTTTTAGAATTTATTTCAAATGTCCTTGGGTGTCAAAGCTATGCATATCAAGAAAGATCTAGCATAGTAGTTATATAGGTACAACAAAAAGCAAAAAAGAAGGTAATTAATATTACAGCATAGTTTCAGAAAGCATCATTATAATCGAGCTGATTTTCCTTCACAAGCTGAAATGCCCTGTCAGATCTCGGCTTGACTGTATACTTGAAGTCTTCGGGGCGACTGAACGATCGATAAATCAGTGTGAAATCATTTCCGACATCTGTCAACATAATGACTACGTACGAGATTGTGTCTGAGGAAAATTTGACGACTGGATCAACTTCATGACCATTTGCGTCCAGACCTTTGCTGATGTTGCATGTTGCAAGCACCAAAGCGATACTGAGCCATACACCAGAGTCGGCCAACGATCGCCCCGGACAAATCTAAAAACGCGTGAGCATTCCTCTATTACAGGGGAAAGTACTAAATCAGTGATTACCCTGTTGCAAGATAAGAAAATTAGACAATATCAACTTTCTCCCGTTGGGAATCATGCGTACCTTCGCCCAAAACCAAACACAATATTTCGTGGATCAAGCTCAGGAGGATCCTTCATGAAGCGTTCCGGCTTGAAGTCCATAGGATCGGCGTAATATTCCGGATCGTGTGTCATAGCCCTAGAAGAAGAATCATCGATAAAGGGAAGGATTGAGCCCATTTCGCGACAGACATACCAAAGATTTGGGATACACACGGTGCCTTCTGGAATTCGATAACCTTCGAAAACATCTTCAGACATACATCTGTGTGGGAAGGCTGCGTTCGCATTAGTTACTTGTTTTAGGCCAGTCAGTCCTCCTTCTTACCCAACGGAGCTGGAAATGACTTGATGAGTACAAGTACACTTCATACAACGAGCTAGGCATATGTACACATACCTACAGGCCTCCACCGCAATGTTTCAAGCATAAGAGCTTCGGTGTAAGGAAGCTTAGATCGGTCGTGTATTGTCGGAAGATATTGTCCTCCGGTGAGGGCATCTATCTCCGCTTGTGCCTTAGCTTGCTTGTCCGGATGAAGGATCATGAGGAGGAAGAAGATAGTTAATACTGATACAGCCTACAAAAAACGTAAGAAAGAGTTCCTCATTCATCTTCGAGAACTCACAGTGTCCGAGCCCCCTGTTGCAAGCAATGATTCAGATTCAGTCAATAACAAAAGAAAAAATATGGATCAGTCTTACCAACATATAGGCTAAATGCAGCGGTTTTAATCAGTTCCTCGTCCTCATCGGCGATGGTCAATAGTCGAGAAGTGAATGATGGACGAGCTTTCCCAGCCACCTGGTTCAAAGAAGTTGATGAGAGAATAAGTGCTTCATATTCTGACATGCTTACCAGTTCGTTTTTGACAAATTTCCAGGGCCCTTCAACAGCGGCACGAAGATTCAAATTGTATTCACGGGCAATTTTTTTGAAACCACCGCCAGGAAACCATTCGGGAATGAAACGCACTGCAGTACAGTTAGTGAATCACTAGGATCTGAACATATGAGTATGCGGCTTACTAGTAGGGATGTTGTCGGCCATAAAAGCACCTAACGTAGTAGAAGTCGAAAAATTGTCCATACACCTCTCAGCCGCTCCTACCAGAGGATCGTTATTCTTGTCGACTGAATACCCGTGGGTAATGCTGAGGATAACTGATCCTTCGAGCCTATATCACGAGGTCAGAGCTCAATCTGAGGGACACACTAAAGCACTTACCGGCGAAGGTGCTCAACAAGTTTGCTGGGCTCTTCAAAGAGTTTCAGCAAAAATTTTCGCCGCTCCTTCTCCTCAACAGGCCAGAACTTTTCTGCGTTTTTCCCACCAATGGTTTGTGCCATGAGTCGACGTTCATTCTTGAAGCGGTTGCCAAAAGGTGAGATGGCGGTGAGTTTATTCCAGCCGATTCTATCCTAGTGTTAGTATGATTTGTTTAAAATGGGCCCGAGATTCATAAGATACTGACAGTTCACCAGAAACAATGAAACGAGGTCGATCAGAGAAGTGGTCACCTCTTTTCTCCAGCAACTCTTTAGCAACTGTGTACGAATTCAGAACAAGAAGGTCCTGGCTGAAGACTTTGAGGTAGATGT
This sequence comes from Dendrothele bispora CBS 962.96, assembly GCA_004369135.1. Lineage (NCBI taxonomy): Eukaryota > Fungi > Basidiomycota > Agaricomycetes > Agaricales > Dendrothele > Dendrothele bispora. The sequence goes on along the minus strand of ML179194.1, from coordinate 119,334 downwards.
AATCTCCTTCAACGGAGGGTTAGGTCAAAATAACAAACTTGGAAGGAACAATTCCGTATATTCACCCCATTTTTGCTTCCACGAAGCAAAAGTCAGATATCCATCCTGTCGTGGCACCTGAAATGCATTTCCGACAAGGGGATACCTCCTCGGCCCAGGAGGAAGAGGAAATCCACTGAGCCGACGACGCACGGCCCATAAGGCACAAATGCAAGCAGCGAGGATGAGAGAATCTACTAGTGGAATCATACTGGATGTTGTAGGCTAGAATCCTGTTTGGTCAACTCCTTAAATACCATAACTGTTCAGTGAATCCCATCAAGGTTCAGATCTACACAAAAAACAACACGCATCCTCAGTAAGAGTATGTATGCATAGGTGATCAGTAATGACTAGCTATTGATTTTCCGTGGAGTGCGTTGACTGAACCTTATCGACGCCTCAGGTCCCCGTTGCATGGTTCGGACATGCGAAGACATCTCTTCCTTCAATTGAACGTTGCTTATATAATCATCTAAGGTTTGTTCTCTTGACTTCGTGCACCAGTACAGTGGAGTTATGAAGCAAAGTAAAGAGGATAAAATGTCACAAAAAAGAGGGTAACAGAATGACTGCGTATTTTTTTGGTGATTCTTCTCTTTTTGCTTTCTGCTCCTGGACTGCAGAGCTCATATGCTTGTTGGCTGGACAAAAGCAGTCACCCCTAATACAGCAAAAAAGATACAATTGCTAGGTTGACTGAAGAAAGACCGCTTGGGCTTAGATCTACTAAGTTACGAGGTTATTGACTCGTCTAATTACTGATCTTCAATCGGCTGGCTGGTTGGGCCATGCCGATATTGCCGCACCGCATGGTTTTCTCCGTATTGCCGGAAACTTGCGCCTGCCTGACTGGCGGCCCTATTCCTTCATATGTATATCATTTCATCCTTTTATGTCTTGGGTGCACTGAACACAATTGAACATACTGTACCAGTAATGTTCAGCCACAGTCAAGCCCGAAAGATCCAAGCCGGGTGTTAATTATTATTTTTCAGCTTTACTTTGACAGCTAAATCAATGAACATTCCTTCGAAATATTATGGAAGTAGTTTACTAAACTACCTCGGAGGCTCGGCCTCGTGCATGCCGCACAAAACCACAGCTCTCTTCATTAGTAAAGAGCACAAGAGGAAGATATTGACGGTATTTGTGCTCACGATAAAGTGTTCCTGCAATTAAATAAGTTTCGAAAAAGAATAACACAGAGGGTTGAACAACCTCATATTACCTTATTTATCGATATGATGTCACAGCTGTTTCCCTTTATTCGCTAGGAGACAGCTTCACGTATGATGCTCATTCGTATCTACATACTTCCTGTAAACATATGCCGTCAATGACGGAATTCTCTATCGGCGCCAAGGCAAGTCACTGGATGTCAACATTCGTGATTCTCTTTAGACTGTCAGAAATGAATCCCATGGCACATACAAGAAGTAATCTCAGAGTCATTTGCGTCAGGCATTGGAACCGTCACCAGATGAAAGTTGAAAATTTCACACAAGGTCCATGGTGCGGAGGCCTGTGGTTGAAAACGCCCATATACCCTATAGGTATATGTATGTATATGTAATGGAGAATAGCCCCAGCGAGCCATAAGGCATAAGGACGAGTCCTTTAAGGAGCTTCGTAACTACTCGTAAATTTCAAGTTGCTCTGGTCAACCTGTATGTCTGGAGAGACACAGAGATATGAGCTTTTGGGTTACCATAAGGATTGATAAATGGATACTGTACGTTCTGAGAGAAAAGTGATTTCAACCTATAATTTTCAGTAAGAACACTCGTTGAATTTTCTATCCGTATAGCACCCAGCATGATATGTGTTTTGCTTTCCTTGAACATTGCTCATCAACTTCTCAATTTTCGGAATCCCGTTCCACGGATAAATTCCAAATGTTGTCGTCGCGATTGGACATATACTTAACTGCGCTTCAATCGCGATTCGCGCCCCGGCATTAGTGTTTGTATCGTTTCTGTGATTGTTAATGCAACATGGAATACCATGCACGAAGGTGTTCCAGTTCCGTTGAATCATTCTGAGATTTAGCATCCGAGATGCAAAGTTCGCGATTGTCCGCCCTTTATGCCACTCGATTGTCCGCCACTAACATCATAAATCGCGACTCATCGCTGACAGAGTGCTCGAACATCCCTTGACGAAAGGCATATATATATTGTTATGACGTATTTAAGTACCTGGAATCTACTACTGCAACGCCACAGTGAGCACAAAAAGTTAATTAGGTTTTTGAATTAGACTGCTTTGATTGTAAATCTATTGATCTGTACCTCATGTTTGCAAACTCTCAATTCTAATTAGTGCAGAGAAATCTGCATATGTCCATCACCTTTCCCAGCTCGTCCGGTTCCGATTTTCCGACCGCCTCTCATTCCGGCAATCACTGAGTAAACTCTCACACTTTATACTTCTTTGTCCCAGGAACCGTTGTCATAATGACATTGAAGAAGTCAACCGTTTCCGTATCAAGCACTTCCATGGTGGATGTCATAAAGGTGTTTTGTAACGCATTTCGGTTCATAGATTCAACCTGAATCTGCGATAATGTTATATCCACCAATGGGTTTTATTTCCCTCTGCACACCTATCTTGACTCTTGACTCGTCTATTTGTGAATTACTGTACCGGTCCGAAAGAAAGTTCAGTCATGAGTCACAGCTCCCTCTGAACTGGTTGTTTTCAAGACATATCACCTGTCACATTGACCTCTGAACTTTGTGATAGGGAGATCGTTACAGACTATTTTTGGGCCCTGAAGGCACTTCTGAACCAAGCTGTCACATGCAGTCACTGGACTTAAGGTAGGGCAGCGGGCTCTCAACTAACAACATGTGATCAAGTTGTGACATCCTAAACTGGAAGTAACTGAAGGGAAAATGAAAGAAAATATCCTAGAATATTGTGAGACTAAGAGATGGCTAATCTGTGTCATCAGAAGAAAATACAATTACAGTCATGCAGCACCAAGGAAGTCTACCAAAGAAAGTGATTTGATTATGTAGTTCTCAAATTAGTCTTATTTCAGGTATTTAAGGAACTACTCCATGGAAATTTGTTTGTTTGCGTTGAAAATTGATCTGCATACATATGTTTGAATGATGTTGTATCAATATTTTCAGGGGATTTGGCAAAGTGCCCTCTACAATTCGTTATGTCTTTTTTAGCTGTTTTTCATGAAATTACTTCCAGGTTTGGAGTGTGACTGGTGTGTTACCAGAACTGTGTGACGTTGGCTGAGAGTTGATGCACCCTACCTTATCACTGAGCCTAAATCGAACTGAACTGGATGAACAAAGGTACATGCCCATCACATGTCATGATGGGTGAACTTTCCTTCAGATCAGTGCAGTACTGTTACTCTACCATTTTGACCCACAGTTCAGTAATGCATAACAATAGTGGTCTGAACTGGATAATCTTGAAAACAGTTCTGAACTGGTTCCATAACATTTTCATCACACATTTAGCCAAAAAAGTGTTTTTGGGGCAGCCAGCTACGTTAGCATTCAAAAACATAATGCACATTTTGGGCCTCTGTTATTTTATCAAATCAATATACAATGTATATGTTGATTGAAATGGTACAGTAACCTGTTGACTGTTAAGAAGAATTGCCGCCCTGGGCTGTACAATATAGATATATGGGTGGACATATCCTGCCATTGACTCCTATGAAAGATAATTTTTCATGCATAAAAGAGGCAGTGGCAGCTGCTTGAGCAGTTGCTATAGAGCCCTAGTGCATAAGGACTGAGTGAAAGCTGGTTGAGCAGTTCACTATAGACCAGAATAGCTTTTCACAGCTAGGAAATGTTAACTTGCTTAGATAATTTCTCAGATTAAGAAATTTTCTCAGTCCTGGACCAGAAAATTATGGTGTAAATGTGTCATTTCTGAGCCACAATTTTGTGTCCTCTGTGCACCATGTCATGCAGGCCATGGGCTAAAAATGTGGCTCAGAACTTGAAATGTTTTCCAAACAATTTCCTCAGTGAGGAAATCATTTAACTTTCCTGGAGATTTCCCAGCTTGGGGAATCATCTCAGAAAGTTAAGTCACAGTTTTCCTGACCTTGAAAAGCTATTCTTGCCCATTGTTATTGCCATAGAGTCCGATCAGAGGCAATTTCTAGGAAATAAAGGACAGGGCGGCAGCTGCTCCAGCAGTTGCTATACTTATACATGCTCCTTTAATTATCAGCCGACACAAACTGTGTAGCACTTGTGGTTTTCTACAGACCCAACAGCAACTACTAGAGCAGCTAACAATCAGTCTGTGTGTTGGCACTACAATGGCACAACATGAAGATGGAAGAGCAGCTGCTCAGTCAGCTGTTCCTTTGTCCATTCACAGTAGGGCTCCTACTGGATCGGATTGGGTCGGATTCGGATGGTGGGTTGCCTTGAGGTCAATCCGCATCCGCGGATGGTAATCTGACAGATTGCCGGATGATCCGACGGATTTGGCACTACTCTGCCGAAGCTGAGCAGAGAGCCTTGCGAGATCCTTTTTTTATTCACATTCTGTCCTGTTGATAGTTTCAAAACCTTTTATGTTTGAAAATATACTTATGCCTATGTACATAAGTACAATACAAGGCCTGAGGTCCTGTCATTACCATACTACTGTATCATTTCGATCAAGTGTTCAGTGGGTGTGATGTGTGATGCATTGACACCAACTGTTCACTTGTTCAATCATCAGCCTGAGGTGTGACAGACTTACTTTTTGGTTCATTTTTTTGTGACCTTTGGACTGATTTTAGGCAATTTTGCATGTATAGTACCTATATAAAGTTTATTGCCCATGCAACTACTTATTTGTCTACCAAATATGGTGCTGCAGGCCGAAATTTTAATATTACAACTGATTTTTTTTATGGAAAGGTGTGTCACAGGTGTTCAGATCAGTCTGTGATGCGTGATCAACCATGAAAAATGAACAGTTCGGGTCTGCCTGTGACCCGTGACTGAACACTTGATCGAAACGATACAGTACAGTACTGTGCCTAATACTTCTAAGTTTATCCAACCCTAATTAGTGAAAGAGATGTCTCATAAATCATTTTTGTTGATAAACATTAGTTTCCAGACTTGTTTAATACCTTAGGACCCGAGGGGTACTCCAAATGCGTGAACTTCTCATTAGATAAGTGATTCCCACGCTCCATTCCATCCGCCGTTTATCATCGGATTGTCGGATAGAAATCCGTCGGTTGGAGGAGGTCAAAATGGCTCATCCGCCATCCGAATCCGAGACACAATCGGCGGATCATCGGATCCGGTAGGAGCCCTAATTCACAGTATAGAGCAGCCCGTAGTAATGGATCTAACAGCAATTTCCATTAGGATTCATTACTGGTGGTACCTTAACATAAGTACACCAAGGTTGTAGTCTCGAGTATCCAGACTGACGTTATACACTTGACACTCTTCGTGTGTGTATAAGTAGTCTGGCGTCAATCAATAGGCGTGAACAGCGCTGTAAAGTTATGACATAATCACGCGGATTCCCACAACCTTTGGCTTATGGCGTAACACGGTCACTTAGCTGATCAACCTGTTTTTGGTAGAAGTAACACAGCCACAAATTACACACAAAAGTGACGGTCCTCTTCTTTTCATTAATTCCTCCATTCCCAGCATGTTTTGGAGACTCTTACAGGTCAATTAAAGGCAACCCAAAAGTTATATATATTTTTATAAGAGATCCGTTGGGCGCAAAAGAAAGAAATATACAGCCGACAATGGTTAGAGAGCGTGGGAACACATTTGATTATGTCATAACTTTGCAGCGCTGTCCGCGCTAAGAGATTACCATAAGACTACCAAGGTTGTGGGGAATTGCTGCTTGCCCGCTAGCCAAAAAGCCGGCCAAACTATATCTCAATATTAGGCTTTGTAGTAGACCGTCTTGTTGGGCTCGTCTTAGCTTGGACAACATTCAAGTCATAAGCTGACCAGACTGGTGGGACTTTACACAAGTTGATTTGGCAGGGAATTTTATGAAGTGACGAGGTCTTTAGTGAAGTCTTGTAAGCCAGGCCGTTTTAGGAAGTTAGGTCTGGTCCGTTTAGCCTGTGGCACTATCATGTGGAGTCTAGACACCGCCATGCGGCACTTACCGGTCTCCTTACAGCTGTTGGCTGTTTCGGCTTCGTACTTTACGCTTCCCAGTGCACCAGATGCGACTAGACTGATAGGCAACACAGCAGTCGGTCACCGTCCTGCGCATGGTTTACCTATCTGCATTTACTTGTGATAACGATTAATAAAGAACAACTCATGTAACGGACGTGAGATATTGTCCGGAAAACTTCCCCTATGTAGTCACTGGCGTACTTTCGAGACAATCAGAGCCTCATATGCATTATTGGGGTTGAAATCCACTGCCTTGGAAAGACATTGGGATGAACACACATATAGATCGGAAAACACGATGCACCTCAAGGGCCAAGATAGATCTCAGTGGCCCCTTGTGGCGCACTACTTGACCCGATCTTTTCCTCTTCTATATCGTCATACTAAGTACTAGAAACCTTATATTCTCTGGGAATGGAGTCTTTCCAGACACATCTTTCCAAGGCAATGGATGCCAACCTCGGGAGTGTATGTCGGATTCTGGTTGTCAATGGCACGTCATTTACTAGGTGAAATGTTTCGGACAATCTTCCGCGTCTGTTAAAGATTGTGCTTTATTAACATTTTACATCGTAAATGCAGGTAAGTGATCATGTGCAGGACGGTGTCTGACTACTCAATTTCCTATCGGTCTGATCATTTCTCCGCATTTGATGACCCAGTAAAGAATTCATTGATTTCGGGACCGCATTGAGCCTTAATTACTACCCAGCGTCAGAAATTTGCATATAGTTAATGTCTTATGGCAAGGGGGAAATTATTCCAGGCTTACTAACTCTTTCCGATATCAGATGCGCCTCTCGTACAAGTACATTCAAATTGATCTGCATCATAGCGGGCCAGGGGTCCACTGATTGAGGCATCTGACATATGGAGCTTAGCCTGGAACAAGAACAAAAATTGTACACTGGTAGATTCAACATGAAAAGGAGTAGGCCTCGCTTCGCGTGGCAAATATGAGGCCGTAACTGCCGGCCTGGGTGATTTTGATCTAATGTCACAGTATCACATACTAAATGGAGATTGTACATGGCTACTGCACAGCCACCAGCGCGAGTCGACTTTAGTAAGGACGAGTCCTCCTTTCAGTCGGCCTCGTAATGACTCCATTTGTGTCCAATCAGGATTTGATGTAGCTCAAGGTATCAATGGTCCAAGTTTATGGATGCATTCGACAGTCCCACAAAAATGACGTAATTCCAGGACCAGAAAGGATTCATTTACTTCTCTGATTTTTTCTTGATAATTGGGTAACATGTATACTTACAGTTATCCAATCTTCATCATCTTTGTATATGAAAATGGGTCTTGATGTCTAGCAATATATAGTTGTAGTTGGTAAAGCTTTACTAAGGACATTGACGTGGATAGGTATTTTGGTGACTCTGCAGTTCGATATACTGTGAAGGTTCCTCAGTAGCTTCTTTTTGTGTTGATCAACAAGATTTTTGGTGGCGTATTGGGTCAATGTACCGGGCGCTCTTATACACAGCAATAAACACATACACTAGCGCTTTCAAATTGGAAATGGACTTCTGAGGTCAGAGTACGATTACCCAGCAATTTTGCTTTATGAATGACGAGTGAGATAAAATTAGCTTGTAGTAAGACGTATCTTGAATTTCAAAAATAAGCAAGTGGCTAATGCACTTATGTGGAGTATATGTGTAATTGTCTGAACCGAAACCGCGCGTGCTGTTAAAGTGGGTGAACAGACGATCCTGCTTACACAACCAAGTTCCAACGGGCACTTGTGGCGTCTACTAGCTCTGGCTAGTCCCACTTCATAGGATGAGTGGTAACTAAGGATAATAGCAGGTTACCACTTTTACAGGAAGATCTGAATCTTCATCTCGAATCACTACACTATTTCAGAACCTGAAAACAAGATTCAAGGTCTCAGTCTCTGCCCTGCATGCCTTCACTAGTAGATTTTTTCTTTCTCGCTACCTTCATCTGCACCATATGGACAATACGTCGTCGGTCCAGTGGTCTTCCTCTTCCTCCTGGACCAAGGAGGTATCCAATTGTCGGTAACGCATTCCAGATGCCCCAGCAACATGAATATCTGACTTTCACTTCATGGAAACAACGATGGGGTAAGGATACTATGAAACTTTTCCTCTTGTCGGTTTGACCTGACCTTCCGAAGGAGATTACTTTTACCTCAAAGCTTTCAACTTCGATTTTCTTGTCCTTAATTCGTATGCCATAGCTAAAGAGTTGCTCGAGAAAAGAGCTAGCAACTTCTCTGATCGTCCTCGTTTTGTTGTTTCTGCCGAACTGTCTGTATAGATCAATGAGATATACTATGCGACATACTAACGTTTTAACAGAGTCGGTTGGAATAAGCTCACCGGGATCTCACCTTTCGACAGTCGCTTCAAGAACGAGCGCCGGCTCATGGCACAAACTGTTGGTGGAAGAAATGCAGAGAAGTTTTGGCACATTGAGGAGAGGGAGCGACGAAAATTCTTGTTGCACCTCTTCGAAGAGCCAGAAAAACTTACAGAACTTATTCGCCGGTACGCACCTTAATGGACTCCAAGAATCACGCTTTGACTCCATGAGTGAACACAGTCTCGAAGGATCAGTCATCCTCAACATTACGCACGGTTATTCAGTCAAAACAAACAACGATCCGCTCGTGTTATTAGCTGAGACATGTATGGACAATTTCTCAACCTCCACCAAAGTGGGCGCTTTCATGGCCGATCTGATCCCTGCAAGTGAGCTACCTGTCTTCTCTTCATAGCTTATGAGTAACTAATAATTTCAGTGCGGTTTATTCCTGAATGGTTCCCTGGGGGTGGCTTCAAAAGAGTTGCTCGAGAATATAAGAAGAACCTTCGCGCCGCTGTGGAAGGGCCCTGGAACTTTGTTAAGGCCGAACTAGTAAGAAATAACGGAGCATCAAACTTGAACACTCATTCTTTCATAAATTTTATTAACTAGGCCGCCGGAAGAGCTCGTTCGTCATTCACTTCTCAAATGTTAACTGCTGCCACTGAAGATGAGGAGCTGGTCAAAACCGCCGCATTCAGTTTATATGCTGGTGAGATCATACATTTTTGTTCTTTGTTTGACTGGATAATCAGTGGTATGTGACAGGCGGCTCGGATACTGTGAGTTCTCGAGGACGAATAAGGATTTCTTTAAGTTCTCATGTCTCGTCAGACTCCGACAGTACTGAGCGTCTTTTTCCTTCTCATGATCCTCCACCCAGACAAGCAAGCTAAAGCCCAAGCAGAAATAGATGCTCTTACTGGTGGACAATATTTGCCAACACTGCAGGACCGATCTAAGCTTCCTTACACTGAGGCTCTTATGCTCGAAACGTTGCGTTGGAGACCCCCAGGTAGGTGTGAACATACCAAGTCCGATATGGAAAGTATACGTATACTCATGAAGTTGTTTTCAGCACCAATGGGTAAGAAAGAGGATCGACCTGTCTGTTATCCTAGTCAAGCAACTAATTCAAACGTAGGCTTCCCGCACAGGTGTATGTCTGAAGATGTCTTTGAAGGCTACCGAATTCCAGAAGGGACCATTTGTCTGTTGAATCTATGGTCTGTTTCCTAAAAAATGGTTCGATCCTCCCCCCACTAATCCTTACTCTAGGGCTATGACACGCGATCCGGAATATTACACCGATCCTATGGAATTCAAGCCAGAGCGCTTCATGAAGGACCCCCCCGAACTTGATCCACGAAATGTCGTTTTTGGCTTTGGGCGCAGGTACTTATTTCACAATAACAAAAAATTCGTGTCGTCTGATCTTTCTGCCATAGGGTATTATTAGTACTTTCCTTGTATCACCAAAAAACCTCACGAATCTTTAGATTTGTCCAGGACGGGCCTTGGCTGACGCTGGTGTATGGCTTACTATGGCCTTGGTGCTTGCTACGTATAACATCAGCAAAGGCCTCGACGAAAATGGTAATGAAGTGGACCCAGTCGTAGAATTTCTTCCAGGAACGATCTCGTAAGTATTCATATTATCTCGACGTAAGGGTCGGGGATAGGCCTACATTTACTCTTCGACTGTTTAGCCGCATCAAGGACTTTGAATACACAGTCAAGCCGAGATCTGAGAAAGCGGTTCAACTTGTCAAGGAACTCCAGCTTGACTACGATGATCCTATCTGAAAAGCTGTACTAAATAACATTTTTCTGCCATGTTTTGTCATGCAACTTCCAAGCCCAGATTTTTCTTGTAGTCTTTGATCTATTCAACATGAGTATCTAGACGTTATTTCCACCTTTTTATTCTTTATTGGTGATTTTGTTCAACAATAAAAGTCACTTTCCTAGTTTGAAGTTGCCCTTTAACACAGTAGTACACGGGTGATTGACTAGGCTCTCGCCAACTAAGAAATGGGTCATCATTAAATATGTGTGGTACGTGCTAGATCATGAAACACAAAGCGTGAGCATCTGAGCAGTAAGAGACAAAGTGGCCTCACCGGAACGAATGTTTGATAATCCTCTGTTCTTTGTCAATTTTTTTTGACACCAAAGTAGCCCCACGTATCTCCTTTTCCACAAGGGAGCCCAGATTTGGAAGCAGAAATCGCACATATTAAAACCCAAACTGGATGAACTGTTTATGTCTTCCGTGCTACTACCAGTAGAGAATAGCACGGGGTGCACGGGTTCTGCGGGAACGCGGGAATTGGACAGGCGGGAGTGGGACAGGCGGGAACAGGGCGGGGACGGGTCCAAAAAGTCTCCCCACGATTCCTATGCTATTCCTCGTTTGAGTTACTAAAGAGCAGCTCGACTATCTCTCGAGGAATCAAGATATTCGGGCAGCTGGGGCCTTGTCATTGTTGGTAGTCTTCAAAACTTGAGTTTCTGCCTATGGCGTTTGTTACGAGAACCTCAGTCGGTTCACCGATGTGGTCTTGTTTGTCGAGACCTTTATTACCAATCAATCATAAACTTTCGTCATCGATGTGGTCCTGTTTGGATCAGAAACCCCTGACTTTGATGCACGGCCACGCTTGCGGTGGCCCATCTGAAGGGTTAGTATCAGGGGTAGCGTCAAGTCTTTCCCTTGACAGCCTCAGCAGATTTGTCAAAGACAGACAAGTGTGTCTTAGGAGTCTTGGTCGCAGTGACGGGCTTCTTGAGACTACCAAAGATGCTGCAGGTCATGAAGGTAGAAGTGGGCCATCGCTGCGCGTGGCAGATACGAGGCCTTCATTTTCTGTTTACTTGAAAACGACAGGATGAGTGTGCGGTAATCCCATGGTTCGAGCTTTGGACTAAAACTACAACTGTAAGCAGGAGAAGAATCTCTCGCCTGAGTAGTATGCTAGTGCGATAGATATTGGGGGTTAACAGTTTCTCGGAGGGATGCTCGATCGAGGACACTGCGCAGTGCTGTCAAAGGCGGCAATACGGTCCGTACGGAGAAATTTCCATATGGAGTTGACATGAGGTATTGGCACAGCCACTTGCGCAAGTCGCGTTTAGTAATAACGAGTCCTCATTTCATTCGGCCTCGTAATGACAATTAAGTACAGAAAACAGTGAGTGGCTGTGGAGTGACACAAATGCCGGCGAAGTTTTGAAAAATAGGGCACATCTGCAACGAGAATTTTGGCCTTCAATAGAATTCAATGAATTCAAATTCAAAAATGGCCAAATTTCTCGTTGCAGATGCGCTCTAATAACGGGCTTTTGAAAAATAATGGTCTACATTTGTTCAGCATTTTTTCCCATTATTTCTCGAATATCTCACCGTTCAATAATGTGCCAAATAGAGACCTTGCGCAGAGCCAACCGTTGCGCAGCCGGTGCGCAGATTTGGCTGGATATGACGTCATTTTTCAATTCAACGGTTGGCGACGGTTGGCTGCGCAAGGTCTCTTACTAGGTATTTTGAGCACTGATGCCGTTGAATCCTGATTTTGAGCAACATAGATTCAAATCTGGGACTATTTGATGCATCAAAAATTAATTCTGGATTTTACCTCATCTAAAAAGTCCAGTGTTCATCTGATACTCTAGTACTTTGCTTATCCAGGCTTCTAGGTGATGTACTTCCATCGATTGAAAAAGAAAATAAGGATCTCGTAACTTGTCATCCCCCAGTCCAAGTTACAACTCACAAGCGTGGTTGAGTTGTGTAGTCAAAGACGCTCTTGCATCTCATCGCAAAGTACAACATTGATCTTGATCACAGTGAAAGTGAATGACCATCATCTTAGGGGCCGTAAACATGGACCGATTTAACAATATTCTTGGTTATTTATTGGCGTTACTTGATATCAAAATTTGAACTCTCCACATTAAAAGCTGTCCGTTAATAGAAGTGGGATCACAAAGAAAACACTGCTGGGATTAGTGAAGAGGATTCCTGCATGACAGTGCATTACAAACTTCCCAGAAAGGATGTAACATTTTCCCCCTTTGAAAGCAAGACGGTATAGAACCGGTGATGTCACCTTGAGTTTAATTTCTTGAGAACTAGGCTAGGAGGAACGGAATCTTCTTTCTAGACACCTTTTCTCCAAAGGAAACATTCGTCACCCTGAAGGAACTGTGCCGTTTTACTTCATTGAAAGCTCTCAAAGAGCAATTCCTCATATAAATAGCTGTGTCGAGCCTGAGTTTGTGTAAACCTGTGTTTACGAGAAGTGGTTTGAATCTCGGTACTTTACGAGACCAGTCCTTTACAGTAAAGGACTGATTTCGTAAAGACTTCACTGTCCTTACAGACCACACTCGCTTGAGCCGTCATGTACAATCTCCATTAAGTATAGCTTACCTTTCGATCATTGCTACCTCTCCAGATTGCCGTCACGCCGCGACCAATTCAGGACCCTCGCTTGTAACACTGGGCCTTGCCACGCGCAGCGATGGCCACATCTACTTTATTGGAATACCGGACCCGGAAGATCATTACTATACTGCACAAGACTGCACATAACCCATATTCCAGTATTCAAGCTGTAGTCTCCGCATCCGCCGCTGTCACGTAACAGAAAAAACCGGATTTACTCGTTGTGCCGGAACTCGAAGAATTTCAACACTTTTTACGTTGTAACGTCACAGTTAAAATCATTAGACCAGGTCCACAAGTAGCTATAGTCATCTGTTCTTCTGGTGTATGGTTTTTTCCGAATCCCCCCCCTTCTTTATATCGTTATACTACTTGACATTATACCAAAAATATGTGGGAGGAGAAGTACAGGTTTTGAACATACTTTCCCGCTGTTGTATTTGCTACCCACCTTAACAGTCATAGCACTCCTCGTTGCCAGCTGCTTTCTTTTGCCCTTTCAGCTTCCCCTCGGTTTTCTCCGTGTTTTACCTTCATCACCACTTCTGTCTTCCGTCCTACTTCCCAAATGAAAATTCTGACGGCCGCCTGACCAGTACACCGGCTAACTCAACGAAGCTATATGGTTATTATTGTGGTATATCACTGCTAGAGTTGGCAAGTGTTTCCTTGGAAAGGTGTGTATAGGAGAAAGGATTCTAGCATTCTTGGCATATGTCAAGAATAGGGGAAGTTTCCCTATTTGAAAAAAACAACGCAGAAAGTACATCTGGGGAAGAACTATTCCAAGATGTTAGGCATGGAAAACATTCGTTTCATTAACCATGAAATTGAAAATGGGGTTGGGAAAAACAAAAATGGAACAGAAAAAACAATCGGAAAGACATGGCCGGGAGGTCAATTCCTGAGTATTGAATCTTACATGCACCGATTCTAAAGTAGCCTGTCCATATGGTTTCTGGGGACATGCGGTCTACTCTAAATGAAGATGAAGATTGCGTCGATTAAAGATTCTCCTAAGCGTATAAGAGGAAATTAGTAAAAAGGCATGACAGAGAAACAATCAGCAGGAATTTTCTTGGGGGTTTGATTTCTCAAAATCCGCGGGTTGGTACCAGAGAAAGGCCGGCTGTGCAGGTATCCACCTTTTGATTCTTGCATTCTTGGATCACAAGCAACTCTGTGCGATACAATCATTATTCAGGGATATGGACTCTTACTAGAGAGTTATAACGAAAATTTTGAATCTTCGCCTAATCGATATTCCTCAACAGTTTCGATATAAGAATCTCCGCATCTGATCATGATGGACTAGGAACTAATAAAGCACCAGAGAACCCATTGCTCCGGGACTGCATTGAACCTTGTTGCCACCCAATTCAATATTCCCATGTCAAACAAGCTTTGCATGGCTGATAGTGATTCATCACAAAACTTATAAGTGTCGACTCTAACTAACTATAGTGTCACGCCGCTTTTTCCAACACAAAATGTGCCTTCCATACTGATCATGCGAATCGACATAGATTAAAGTGGAGCTGTAACAGTTGACTGACGTCTAAGGCTTCTGATGGCATAACAAGCTTAGCCCGGGGCAAAAGGGCCTCTTGTGTGAAAGATTCTCAATCTTGTAGAATTTCTATCAATTGAAGACATTAGTGGCACTAACTATCAGTTTTCCCTATTGTAAACAGCACTTTAACACGATTTCGTAGGTGTCTGATAAAATTTGATGTGGCTCAAGTTATCTCTTCCTGGGTGTCTGATTCCGCAACAATTGTCTAATTTGGCAGCCTATTTTTTCATCATTACTTCCGAATAGAATGTGTCTTGATGTCTAACAATACTTAATTGCGTTTTTAAATTTATGCTGCACTGTTGCAGATAGGTATTTGACTCTAAAATATTGTGAAGGATGCCTGAATATCCTCTGGATAAACACATACAGGACTAACTTTTACGGATATATTTGAGAAATAGAATATGATCATTCAGTACGACTGGTGTCTACTTATATCAACGATTCCCTGTACTGATGCTAAGTACTGACGAGATAAGAAACCAGAAGAGGCTTGAATCAAATAAGGTTCAAGGACGCAACCATGAGATTATAGTGCGGCTCTGGTACCTACGTAGAGTCAATGAGTAATTGCTTGGAAAAGAGATTGTTCATGCCGAGTGAGCGATTTCCCTGTCAGTCATTTCAACGGGGACCTGTGGCGTTAGCACTCCAGCCAACGACTTCGTAAAACGTCAATGATAACTAATCCAAAACGAAAATAGGTCATGGCTTTTACATGAAGACTCGAATAAGGATTCATTTCAAATCGCTAGGCTATTTAAGAAGCGGAAGAACAAGATTCGAGGACTCAAGTACTCAGCTTCTATCTCATGTCTGGGTCACTAGTAGATTTCCTCTTTCTCTTTGCCTGCTTTTGCGCCATATGGACTATACGTCGTTGGTCCAGTGGTCTTCCTCTTCCTCCTGGACCGAAGAGATATCCAATTGTTGGAAATGCATTCCAGATGCCCCGGGAACACGAATATCTAACTTTCACTTCATGGAAACAACAATGGGGTGAGTATACCATGAAGCTTTTCTGTTTGTCGATTTGACCTGACCTGTCGAAGGAGACTACATTTACCTCAAAAGTTTTAGCGTCGACTTGCTTGTCCTTAACTCGTATACCGTAGCTAAGGAGTTGCTCGAAAAAAGGGCCAGCAACTTCTCTGATCGTCCTCGTTTTGTCGTTTCTGCTGAGCTGTCTGTGTAAATCTACCAGATATGCGGAATGTATTGGACTGACACCTTAACAGAGTCGGTTGGAATAAGCTCACCGCAGTTTCTCCTTTCGACGATCGCTTCAAGAACGAACGTCGACTCATGGCACAAACCATCGGTGGCAAGAATGCAGAGAAGTTTTGGCACGTTGAGGAGAGGGAGCGACGAAAATTCTTGTTACACCTCTTTGAAGAGCCGGAGAACCTTACAGAGCTCATTCGTCGGTAAGTACTTCGATGAATTCTCCAGAGTTGCGCTCTTGCTCATGAGTGAGAGTGTAGGCTTGAAGGATCGATCATCCTTAATATTACCCATGGATACCCAGTTCAGAAGAATAATGATCCTCTCGTAGTACTGGCTGAAACATGCATGGACAACTTCTCAACATCCACCACGTTGGGTGCTTTCTTGGTTGACCTAATTCCCCCGAGTAAGCTACCAGTTTTCTCCCCATAACTTATGAGTAACTGATGATTTCACAGTGCGGTTTATTCCCGAATGGTTCCCTGGGGGTGGCTTCAAAAAGATCGCTCGACAATATAAGTCGAATCTTCGTGCCGCTGTAGAAGGGCCATGGAATTTTGTCAAGAGTGAACTGGTGAGCAATGATGAAATATGGAGTACTGATCCTTTCATCATTTACATTCAATCAGGCAGCCGGAAAAGCACGTCCGTCATTCACCTCCCAAATGTTATCCATCGCTTCTGAAGACGAAGAACTTATCAAAACCGCCGCATTCAGTTTGTATGTTGGTGAGATCATATATTCCTGTTCATTGTTGGTAATCGGATCACTAACCATATTGGACAGGCGGTTCGGATACTGTGAGTCCTCAAAAATATATTAGAAATTCTTCCTCATTTTTTGCTAGGCTCCAGCAGTATTGGGCGTCTTCTTCCTTCTCATGATTCTCCATCCGGACAAGCAAGCTAAAGCCCAAGCAGAAATAGATGCTCTCACCAATGGAGAATATTTGCCAACGCTACATGACCGACCCAAGCTTCCTTACACCGAGGCTCTTATGCTTGAAACTCTGCGTTGGAGACCCCCAGGTACGTATATGTGAACATGTCAAGCCCAATGTGGAAAGTGTACTCATAAAGCTATTTTCAGCTCCCATGGGTAAGGAGGAGGATTGATCAGCCCGCTACATAATCGAGTTGCTAACATAAAAGTAGGTTTCCCGCACAGATCTATGTCTGAAGACGTCTTCGAAGGATATCGAATTCCAGAAGGTACCTTGTGTCTCCTCAATTTATGGTTCGTCTCTCGTCAAATAAGTTCAATCCTTTCCCCCCATTAAATTATAACCCTCACTCTAGGGCTATGACACGCGATCCGGAATATTATACCAATCCTATGGAATTCGAGCCAGAGCGCTTCTTGAAGGATCCTCCAGAACTCGATCCACGAAACATCGCATATGGCTTTGGACGCAGGTACATATTTCACAATGACAAAAAAAAATTCATGCCATCTAATCTATTTTCGTCGTAGGGTAATCATTCAAACTAGTACCTTCCTTGTATCAAAGAAATCCTCATATATTTTTAGATCTGTCCAGGACGGTCATTAGCTGACGCAGGCTTATGGCTTACTATGGCCCTGGTGCTTGCTACCTGCAACATCAGCAAAGGCATCGACGAGAATGGTAATGAAGTGGACCCAGTCGTCGCATTTTCTCCGGGCACGATCTCGTAAGTATTTATTATCACAGTGTATATCCAGAATAGGCCTAAACTCACTCTTCAATTCTTTAGTCGCTTGGAAGAATATAAGTATACGGTCAAGCCGAGATCTGAGAAGGCGGTTCAACTTGTCAAGGAAAATCAACTTGACTATGAAGATCCTGTCTGAACAGTTGTACCAATCTCATTTACATTTTTCTGCTACGTTTCGCTCAAATTACGCCATTTCTATGCCCAAATATTCCTGTATTCTTTAATATGTATATCCAGGACTTCGGACTTCGGACTGAATTTGGAAAAATGTTGTACTTCATACTACAGTATCTTTCTTAAAGCAGCAGGTGGCACGGGTAATATTAATGTTGTTCTCGTCATCCAATCTTCAAAGTTCACCAGTGATTTCGTCCATCAAAGCCATTTTTCGGACTTGGCTCGGAATTTGCCCTTCAACATAGTACTGTTCAGTTGAGTAACTTTCGAGCTCCTCTAGCCAATCGTCAAGACAATGACGCCAAGATGACGCCAAAAGGTCAGTATGTAAACAGGTAAAAATACCCACCCCGACCAGACCGGATACCTGATATAGATACATCCCAACAGATCTCAACCAATTGCATCTTGAAATGGCGTTCAGAACGAAGTAACCACTTAAGTCGACCCCGTGATTATGTCTCCATTGGCGGACCCTCCAACAGCCTGTAAGTGATTACAACTGACATGAAAGATAGAGAAGCAACTGAGTTATTATAGGCTATTACCGTTATTCAGTGGAACTGAGCATTGGGTCCGAAATTGTTTGCTGTGAGCTTCATACGACAAAGAGAGCTGAAACCTCCCATCAAGCTATGGAAATAGAGGACAGCTAAAGGAAAAAAGAAAAAGCTCTGGAAGAAAATGATAGTTTCAGGGAAAAATTCTAGTAGTATCCGTCGAACTACTCTTTCAAATTTAAAATTAAATGCTCCCAGAGTTTTGGAATGTGTGGACTGGAAAGTTGTTGGAACCATCGCTTTTGTTGCTGCGCGCGCGTATACTCCTGACTTGGTAAGCATTTTGGGCCATCGGCGTAGAGATGCTGATAGAAAAATTTCAAGTTGAAAAGGAGGACCATTAAATTCATACCTTGCTTTCAGACTTCTTGCCATAGTTTTACGATGCAGAATCGATGAGGACTCATTCCTACCAAGTATGCCCAAGCACTGATGCCTATTGGCAAGTATGGAATCAATACAGTTGCCCTCCAATGAGTAGGTGGCGCCTTCCCTAAAGGGTCCTGCAATCACCTGTTGTTCCGGAGGACAGTGCCGCAGTTTGACCATCGCATTTATCACCATCATGGAGCCTCCTATTTCCGGCTTTCATCACGTACGGACTAATCTTTGCACTTGGATAATAACCCATCAGATTGTATCGAATGGAAAAGATGTCATATTCCATGCTTGGAAGTATCTCCTTGACAATTAAGATCACTGAGCAGAAATTCACGTACAAGCAACAATGGGATCCAGTAGTTATACTCGTATACAATAGAGAACACAGGGGATCATAGCCTTCACATCCAGTTATGTAGAACATCTCTACTGGATCAGATATTGATGTAGTAGCATGTAGAGGTTTTTGCATGGCAGCAGTAGAAAAATGCAGTTTCTACATGTGTCAATACAACTTGTGTTCATACTATTCGATTGTGTCCACATTTTCCACTTCCCCGCATCGACGGCCCATCAGGAGAATTGCAGGAAGTCGAAGTGAAAGAAAATGTCATTTCACGGCAGAGGGACGAAGACAAGGATCACGAGATTGCACATCGGATTCAAACTTGACGACTCACAAATCACCCTTCTCGGCGAGGTTGACGATTCTGATGATGGGAATCCTCGCAGTGTACAGTCCTTGTCGTTCCATCACAAATCAGACCGTCATTTCAGACTTCGGACCAAAGAAGGAAATGAATCTTTCAATTACATCCTTCCTGCGCTACAAGTATGGTTCTTCATCGACGGTCGTGCAATCCCCGGTTACATCTACTTTCTTCAAGACAACCGAGTTTTCTATCGCGTATTGGAGACGGCAATGCTCTGGTATCCTGTTTTGTACATGCGACTGGAGACGCTTTGAGGGAAAAGATTGCTGAACTTACATACACTCCCTTGTACAGTTCCCGATTCGAGCTCTATCGTCAGATAGAACGAATTCAAAAGTTCGCCACATGCTTTGAGCCTAAGAAGTATGAATTTCATGCTCGAACACACATTCTCAGCTGTCTCGTCTGATCTCCAGTGCAGTGAGAAAGGAAAAAAGGTATATGGGCCACTCCCAGACCTTGATAAACGATATGATATACATTGCGTCCTTGCATCCTGGTATTACTAGGGTATCACCGATAAAATCTTCTTTGTAACGCTGGGTCTGTGTATTGAACCGGAAGGTGACATACCGGATAGATGTCATTGTATCATCTGATGAGGTTCCAATCTCCGACGTATGGGAATCGTATCTCCCTTGGGGCTCAAGGTATGGACACAGAAATAAGCAGAATGCAACAGTTCCACTCGATTCTGAATCGTCATTAAATCTTACTGTGGAAAAGAAGACATCTGGCCCTCAAGTTTGGTACCATGTTGTTGCAATGAAACAGAAGTTCAAGAGCAGTTCAATGTCAGAAGCTGAGTTGGAAGAAGACTTGATGGCGTTGAATGTTGTAGCAGAATACGGCCATAGGAGGCCGAGTAATGTGGTTATCACACCGTCCAAAACCAGAAGAAGGTAACGGCCTAAGTAGGATGCTAGTAGATGATGAGCATGCCGTCTTTTTGTCGAATGGAGAACCGAGGGTAGCGGTGACAAACTTGTTGAAAGTGTCTTTACAGTAAAGGTGCGGAGCCGGATAGTCCGGTATACCTATGGTTGAGGCGGGACTTGGGAGGTGGGCTGTATGTATGTGCCGGAGATGTAGGAACTGTGTAAGAAAGGAAGACTTACCCAAGGGAAAGGTAGACATTGACACCAAAGTCGGAGAACCAGCTGCAGCGCAAAGATACGGAGTGCAGAAGTAGGGCACTGGGCGATTAACTGTTACCGGGCCGGGAAAGTCGATGCATTCCGATCCAAACAGGACCACATGTAAGACATTCCTTCGTAAACTCCGGCCTCGTAGGATTGGAGCTGACGGTGAAAAGGAAAGGTATCCAACGGAACATGACTTGAAGCAATTGTAAAGGCAGTATGCCGACGCATCAGTCTGCCATTCAAAAGGAATGAATCCCGGGCCTCTCCTTTCGAATTCAAGGCTTTTGGCATGGCCAGCAGAGAATTGCGTGATTCGAGTTCCCAATTCCTAACTACGTATATCATGGTGCTATCTGCAGGTGTATACTTCCCGCTTGGAGATACATTAGTGCATACTTCATTTAAGTACATAGATCCTTAACACTCTATAGTAGAACCCATGATAAGGATTACAGTTTGCTCCTCAATAAAGAATATCTATGGTCGCGTCGGGACAGGTCAGGACTCCAAGGTATACGCGTACTCTTGATGTTTCTGTTTCGAGCGACTGCTGCTGCTGCCATCGCTCTCCGATTCTTCACAAATCATAAGCAGCAGCTTTTATTTCATTCCCGTCCATTTATAGCTCAGTGACAGTGAGGACTCGTGATCAGGGGGTCCTTATCTGTTCCTTTCCATAAGGTGCACGACGGTTGATAGGACATCTCAATCCTCGGGAACTCATCAATTTAATCATACAGCCAATACAAGTAACATGACTAGGACCGATTCTCGAGGTTCTTTCGCAACGGTACTCGGTCCCACAAGGTCCTTCTTCCAGAACGACCATGTCTGAGCAGATTGTCCTGGGTTTTGGAGCTGGGAGGACTACTACGGGCTTGGACCTGAGGTGAGCTGTTCTTGCCGTAAAATTTCTTGTGTTTTCTATCTAATGAAACTAACCGTCTCCCAGTGCTTGGTCCAAATCGCTTGCTTTTCCTGTGTTCGGAAAGGTTTCTAGTCTAGAACAGAAGTGCGTTGATTTCTTCCGTGATTCTTCTCTTCTCACTCAACACCAACTTCTTCCAGTGCTTGGTCGGACTCGTTGGTTTTCCCTAGTTATGCCGTCGTCGCCTCGGTAGTTTTTCTGGCCATCCACTTCTCCATATCTTTACTTCGGAACCGACGTAAACAACCAACTGGAGTCTCGGGTTATCTCAGTGTCAATGAACAATCCAAAGTCAAGGGACACGTCGATGGGCTAGGCGGATGGGTAATTTTCGGATACATGGTTTTGAGAGCGCTAGTCTCGCTTGCATTATTGGGACTGTCGGTCGCGACCCTCATCGGAGGCTTGTCCAGGAACACCTTGTTGGAGAATGGGTCAATATGTCTAACTTTCGTGCGTCGACATTTGCTTTTTTCATGTCGAGCGTGTTGTACTGAAGCATTTTATTCCAGGGATATTCTTCTGTCTTGGCTTTACTTTCCCTGTTCACGAAACGTCGATGGAGCACCATCCTCATCCGACACGTCAATACGGTTCATCTCGTCGCGTTCGTCGTATATGCCTATAGAGACCTCTATCCCCTCACAATATTTGACCAAACTCCTCAAGATGCATCTGAGGGCTCTGTTCTGTGGGCAAGAATTGGTCTATTGACATTAGCGACCATAGTGATACCACTCGTTATCCCGAGGCAGTACGTTCCCTATAACCCCGAGGTGCGTTATCATTACCTGTAGTCAGCTTCATGTTTTTGATTAATTTTTTTGTGTTATACTCTCAGAAACCTGAAGAACCCAATCCAGAACAGACAGCTTCTCTCCTCTCGCTCACTCTATACACCTTCATGGATCCAATCGTCTTCAAAGCTTGGAAAGCTTCTAAAGTCCAGTTGGAGCGAGAAGATCTGCCCCATCTACCCGATTACGACCACTCGTACAACTTGAGAGCGAGGATGTTCGGTGTATGTCATTGTCTTGTCCACTCACTTGATTTCGTCCTCACCTTTGCTCATACTATTTGCATACTCGTTTATAGCATCTCGACCCGATGAAAGTCAAGCGACGAAACCTCTTTTTCTCGTTGATGAGGGCTTTCCGAACTGACTATATGGTCCTCTTTACTATGCTCTTTGTCAGAGCCTTGTCCGGATTTACGACTCCTGTTGCCGTGAAGGGACTTCTGAAGTACGTTTCAGTCATTCATAACAAATGACGCCTTCTCTGCAAAGCCGCTAATCGTACTGTTTCTTCACCAGCTATATCGAACAGAAAGGAATAGGAGTACCGACCAAACCTTGGGTGTGGATATTAGTATTACTCCTGGGTCCAACTATAGAATCTCTCTCGTTTGAATGGTACATCTTTATCGCGGTCCGTCTCATCTTATACTGCCCCCTGCCTTCCTCGCTTCTTGTTTTTACTGACTCATTGATGGGGTACCGCATACAGACCCGCGCTCTCGTACGTACCGAAGCCATCCTCACCCAACTCGTCTTCGAACACGCCCTCCGAATCCGTATGAAATCCGAAACCAACGACACCAGCAAAGAAAAGCAACAACAAATCTCCTCACCTGAAGACACTAGCAAGCCCGCAACACCTACACCGCCCGAATCGGCTTCTCAAACCGATTCCGATTCCGATAGTAGTAACGGCGGCCATGGAAGAAGAAGCGTTTCCGAGAACGCTACTCTTCACGCTCCAGAGGAAAGTACCGACAGCGGGAGCACTATCGTTGGAGGAAGCGGTAGCTCGAGAATACCTAGTGAAGGAAGCACGTCTAGTGGATCTATAAAGAAAAGTAAAAAACCAGGACCACCACCTCCACCTGCGACTCCGGTTCCGACTACCCCCTCCCCGTCTCCTTCTGGTGGTGCTGCACCAGGAGAGGACGACAAGAAAAAATCGAGTGCGGCGAATCTCGTGGGTAGGATGAACAATTTGGTCACTTCGGATTTGCAAAGTATAGTCGACGCGAGGGATTTCGGGATGTTGGTGGTGTATACGCCGATTCAGATCGTGCTTTGTATCATTTTCTTGTATCAGGTGCTTGGTTGGAGGTACGTGTGTGTTGTTGCGTGTGTGTGTTTTGAGGCTTGTGCTTTTTATTGACGTCTATCTGGTTTACGTTTATTTTTTAAGTTCCTTCCTGGGTCTGGCAACCATTATAATCTTGTTCCCGTTGCCTGGGTACCTGGCCAAACTTGTACAGAGGGCACAAAAAGCGAAAATGAAGAAGACCGATGCGAGAATTGAGACGGTCACGGAAAGTGAGTACATATGCCTCGATAGTCTCGGTTTAATTCCTTAACGATCTGCATTGGATGACAGCAATGAATGTTTTGCGTATGGTCAAGATGTTTGGCTGGGAACGTCTCATGAACGAGAGAATTGCGGCAAAGAGGGAGGAAGAGCTGACGTACATCAAGCGGATGAGATTGTTGGACTTGGCTACGATGTTAACCAAGTGCGTGTTTGGATTATTCTTCCAGTCTGGGTCGATCCTGACTTGGACCACAAAGCCATATTATTCCTATCATTACTATGCTGGTTACCTATGCTACTTAGTGAGTACTCCTGTCGGTCTAATGCGATTTGTTTTACTGACGTGACCTCGATACAGTGTTCGTTCCTTTCCTCTTCTCGTGCTGGAAACATGAAGCTGTAATTCTTTTGGTTTTCCAGACTCTGGTCATGAAGGAACCTTTGACCGCTTCCAAAGTATTTAGTAGTATGGTCGTCTTCGAAAAATTCCAATTGTACGTCCCTCTGTTTTTCTATCGATTTAAGTCAAACACTGAAGTTTGCCCGCCCCTCCCGGTAGCCAACTTCGCATTCTTCTCTTCGTCATGAACCAATCGATCGCAGCCAAAGTCTCTTTGGACCGTATCACCGACTTTTTGTACAACGTACGCTGCTTACCGTACAAATACATGCTTTTCAGCCCTATTGACCACTCTGACCGTTGTTTAGACCGAACTCTTGGATACCTACAAACAAAAAGACAACGGGGCCATCGAAGAGGTCTCTACTTCCATCATCTCTTCCGAGAGCAGTCAGGACATCGGATTCCGTAACGCTACGTTTACCTGGTCCAACGACTCCGACGATGGGACGCTTACACCCTCTCGCCGTCGTTTCCAGTTACGTATCGAAGAAGAACTTTTGTTCAAGAGAGGATGTATAAACCTCATCGTTGGACCTACTGGATGTGGTAAAACGTCGATGCTCATGGCTTTACTGTCAGAAATGCATTTCGTACAAACGAACCCGGACTCGTGGTTTAACCTTCCTAGGGATAAGGGTGTTGCATATGCTGCACAGGAAAGTTGGGTGCAAAATGCTACGATCAAGGTATATGGTCCTTTTGAATTCTGATGTTTCGCCGTAGCTCACTTGGTTCGTCGGGATTACAGGATAATATCGTTTTCCGTTCCGAATTCAACGAAGCGAGATATAAGAAGGTGCTTCACCAATGCGCGTTGGAACGAGACCTTACCCTCTTTGAAGCTGGTGACGCTACGGAGGTCGGGGAGAAGGGATTGACGTTGAGCGGTGGTCAAAAAGCACGAATTACACTCGCGCGTGCGGTATACTCGGACGCGGAGATCATTCTTCTCGACGATGTGTTGGCTGCCTTAGAGTAAGTTATTGGGTACATTATCATGGTCTTCAACTATTAACCCTCCGTCTTTCAGCGTACACACGTCGAAGTGGATTGTCGAGAGGTGCTTTAAAGGTGACTTGATCAAAGGCAGGACAGTTCTGCTCGTGGTACGCGTCTCGCGCCCGCTGCTGTAAAAAAAAAGTCTGATTACGTAATTTCTTTCAGACCCACAATTTAGTCTTGACCCAGCCTATCGCTGGCTTTGTGGTCTCGATGAAGGACGGGAAAATAGCTAGTCAAGGCACTGTATCGGACGCTCTGGACCATAACCGCTCCCTGGTCGCTGAAGCCCGTCAAGAAGAACAAGAGCTTCAGATCGCTGAAGAGACTATAGACGTTACAGCTCCGGTCGCTGATGGGTCCAAGTCCGACGGAAAACTAATTATCGCTGAAGAAGTGGAAATAGGACATGTTGGATGGCCTGCTAGTGCGTCGTACTCTTGACCTTTTTCTTTTGGGTAATGGCTGAAGACCTGGGTGTTGTATAGTGCGTTTGTTCATCAAAGCCTTGGGAGGAAATCACGTCTTCCTCTTCTTCCTTACTTATATGGGGATGATAGGACTATCCGAGTTTGCGGAAATTGGTCAAACGTGGTTCTTGGGCTATTGGGCTGAACAATATGAGAAGATGAACCCAGAAGATGTTAATGTTGTATTGTGAGTTTTAGCTGGCTTTAGCTGTTGCAAGGAATTTGACCATCTCTCGCTTAGCTACCTGAGCTCCTATGGTATGCTCTTCTTAGTTTTCCAAACGGGCAGTCCTCCCTAATTGTCTGAACCAGTTTTGATCTTGGCATTCGTAATTGGCACATTTGCTATCGCATTTATCGTCAATATGTTTGGAGCCATACGTTCTTCGAGGTCCATCCACAAGCAGCTGATGACCTCTATCTTGGGAACGGGCCACCTGGTTTTTAAGATGCAGTGTTAAGATGCGCATCTTGACGCATCTTATACGCATCTTAAATGCATCTTAACTTCGATGTGGCTGTGCAAAATGCATCTTAACTTCGACGTGGCTGTGTAATACCATTATTAATACTGTATTAATACTGTACGATTTCTCCACAATGTTCATGGGTCATGGGCCCTTTGAGAATAACATCAAGTCACCATGATTTCACACTGTCATGATGCCAATTATCGTACTGAAAATCTCTGAAAATGGTAAGTTTTCAATAAGTTTATTAAAAATTCTCTCTTGTCACACTGTCCCGGGCCAAATTATCGAGTGAAAACTTTGTTTACATGGTCACAAATCACAACTCATATCAAAATGGTACAGTGCTACAAGGTTTTGGTTAGTTTTGAAATTATTTGAACTATAAAAAATGGGATCTATTGAGAATATAGGACAAAATAATGAATGCCGAGTGTATCTAAAGCCATCATGAATTCTGATGGATACACAAAATAATTCAGTAGTCTGATGTATATTAATATGTTCAGAGATATGGTCACCTTCTTGATTATCCATCAATTCTGTGTTATGTTGATATTTTTTACTGCTTGAAATACTTCACTATCATCAATCTCATTAGAATTCTTTGAATAAACATTTGAGTGTCTTGGATGTGTTTTGGAAGGGTTTCATCATATTTTGGAATACTCTAGATGCACCTTGGCTCACCTTGAAAGCATCTCAAAAGCATCTTAAAAGCATCTTAAGTGCATCTTAAAGCATCTTAAGTGCATCTTAAAGCATCTTAAGCGCATCTTAAAGCATCTTAAGCGCATCTTAAGCGCATCTTAAAGCATCTTAAGTGCATCTTAAAGCATCTTGAGGGCATCTTAAAAGCATCTTAAGTGCACATCTTAAGTGCAAATCTCAATTGCATCTTCAGTCCATTTTGACACATCTTAAATACAATTTCGATGCATTGACAAATTTCAACTACTTTTTTGTTATATACACAAAGTTATTCAGAAATATCAATTCAAACCCTATGTAACCTTCTTCTTTTTACCAAGACCTCCCTGGAATCCTTCTCAATAAACTCTTTCAAGCTCATCTTTCTCTTTTGTCCCTTTGAAATGGGCCGTGGCTTTGGTCGCTCAGTGGGCCTTGTTTCAGTTACTTCATTGCATTTGGTGAATGCATTGAGCTCTTTCCAATCAAAATCAGCACCATACTAGAGACACAAAGAAACTTAGACTTATCACTCATTGTGTATGATGGAAGTACTTACCTCTATATCAGATTCAACTCTTCTTTGATATCCAATCTCATTTTCCGGTGAATTTTCATCCCATGGATCCCAATTATTTTCTAACATTCCCTTGTCTAGTCCCCACTGCACATTTCCAGCTGGCCCAGCATCCTCATCCCTAGCGAACATGATATACTCAAGAATTTTCAAGGCCTCAAGATCAATGTCAACACCATTGCTTCTTGTTTTTCCATCACGGGTTTTTCCAGTGTACTCAACAAGCATTTTCCATGCTTCCATAACCAATTCATGTGGCTGCTCTCTTTCTGGAAAACTCTGTATCTTCTGACCAAGTTCTTCTTGATATCGATACATAAGAAGTAAAGTGCGTGCATGCGCAATAGGTACTGTCTCAGCCCACTCATGTTCTGTTGTATAAGCTCCAGAAACATTCTCTCTAAACCAGGTGTTAATCATACTTTCATCCTCAAGTGTTAGGCGGCCTGAAAATGGGACAACAGTTTTCTTTAGCTGCTGGACATCTTTGGGATTCACACTGGCAAACAGCCAAGATAGAGCTGGAAAAAGACTTGGGTCCAATTTTGATGGGTCATGAAATAGGTCTTCCAGAGAGTTCTGATAATTGACCAGAGCATGATGAATTTCTGTGGTTGGCCGCATCGGTTTTGAAGAATAGAGTAAATTTTCCAAGGGGTTGTCTTCCACAGAGGTTGCAATGTGTGCTCTTTTCCATTCACCAAGCTAGAAGACATTTGTTATGAGTTATTACCACCTTCAGCAAAGGAGATCTCACTTACCAAAATTTGTCGCCGCTCAGTTTTGTTTCCCCAAAGCCCATCTGCCATATCAGATAAAGTAACCTCATCCAATTTTCCAGCCTGATGATGATTACAATGTCTCCACCATTTGACAGTACACTTTGTTTTGCTGTGTGCAATGGAAATGACACGACAGGGGTAGAAATATTTAGGTCCAAACCTAGCTAAAACCATTCTACCTGGACTAAAATTCATGTAAACATTATACCACAACTGTGCACAATCAGTGTACAACTCACAAAATACGATCTTTCAAATTTGCTAAAAGCTCAACCTGGGTGCTGTTGCAGAAAAACAATTGAGCTTTTGTTTTGAAGACAGCCTCAAAGCAAACATACCTTCTAGTAAGCCTCTGAATCTTAGGTAGCTCTCTTCTTCTCTTTGCAGCTTCTGGTGAGCAATAGTCACAGAAAAATGGTTTTTCAAGACTGGCAGTAGCTCTGAATGTTTGACATGCAAGATGAGAGTAGTTTCCACAAGCAACACAAGCAATGACCTCCTCTTTAACACTTTGACGATGTCCATCTGCTTCAATTCCACATCTACATTGGATGAAGAGTTCTTGAGCTGGTGGGGGGGAGCTTGACTGGAATGGTTTCTCATCCACCTGGAGGTCATCAAGAAAAGCTTCAACAGCTGACATTTCAACATCACTATCTGGCTGATCTCTGGGGATACTGAATGCAGAAGTTTTATCCCATTCATGCTCCTGATCTTCTGGCTGGATATCAGATCCATTTTCAAAAATGATTGGAGGGCTATATGAAAGTCTGGTGGAGACAACCTCTCCCTTGACATCCAACCCAATGAGTTGATATTCAGCTGGAGGAATCAGAGATTTTTTGATAGATTTACAGAATGAGCTTGTTAACCATGGTCTTTCCTCTGGCTTCAGTTCCACAAATGAAGATGTCTGCAGTTTTGGCTTTGCAGTGAGTACTTGATTTGGCAAAATACTATGAGGGAATTTGAGATCAAAGTCTGACTCAGCCTTCTGTATCTGCTTTTGGGTAAACCAATGTTGTGCCTTTTGACCACCTTTGAGTTTGTAGATGACTGTACATGTTTTGTAATTTTGATGACTATGGCTCTCTGGCAGAGCAGGGCTTACTCCCGATAGCAATGCATCAAGTGATTCTTTTTCCTTGCACATAACACCTTTTTGACTCATTCCATCATAGAAGAACACAGCAGATCTATTTTTTGCAGTATTGGTTGGCACCACAATGCGGCAAACATAGTGTGAGCCATTGGTGAAGGCTCGACCAGTCATTTCATAGAAGCAATCCATTTGTTTTGCTTGACCTCCAGACACAGGGAATAAGACTCTTGGATAATCCCACTCCATGTCGGTATCAGTATTGACAGATATGATCAAGAAGACAGGCAGATTCATGCAAAGTTGAAAAACTTCTTTTGAACCTGCACAGAGGACATTGCCATCAAGTTGTCTCCAACATGTGTCAACATGGGAGGAGTTTTTCCTGCCACTGGTAAGTCCTTGTAACCAGTTTTGAATTTTTCCTGAACAAACCTCATACTGGTCATTGTTGGGTGACTGTGTGACTCTATGGGTCCCATCTGGACCAGGATGTGTAGGTAGCACTTCAATATGTGTCAACTTTCTACCACCAGAAGACAATGGTGCATAACAATGTCGAATGGTCAAAATTTGTATTGAAAAAAATGCATTCATGTCTCTGTCTGAAGTACCCAGCTGCATCCTTTTGCTCTTTCCTTCTCCCCTCAATAGATGTGCAATATGAAAAGCTTGATTGAACCAAACCTAGAATCTGGTAAGTTTTTTGTTATAATTTCAATTTAGTCAAAGTTTGCTTACCATATCAGACTCATGTCTGTATAAATCCTTTTCCATTAGAATCTCCCTCTTGATATATGCTCGTACACTATCCCTATGCTCTGCCAAAGAATCTGATATCTCAGATTGATTCTCATTGAGAAGAGTTCTCCTTGCTTGAAAAATATGAAAAACTGGTAGAAATTTGTGGTCCTTATGTTGGTTCATCAGACCTTCTACAAAATTCCAATGATAGTTGAAACCCCAGAAAAGCATTTCTAAGGATGTGTCCAACCAGCATGAGTGCCTACTCCATGGATACCCATTGATTGCTGTCAACTTTGAATCAACAAGCAGTGGCGATTGAGGATTTTTTGCAGTATCAACAGAAAAGCTCTGAGAAACAGAATGAGCTAGTTTTTTGGAGGAATAGTTAGCAAGAACATTAACAGGCACATTCTGGGTCTCCTTGACAAATTTTTGAGTTGTCTCACTCTTTGGTTGGAGGTTGATAGATTTTGGCCACACATGCAGGTTCTGTACACTCTGAGACTTTTCTGGACTGGAAAGACTATCACTACACTCTCCATTGTCAATACCCTTCCAGCTCTCCTCATCACTTATGTATACCATCCCAACTATCCTGAGGTTCCACTTCACCAGAGGTGTCTGAAACCATTTTTTCAACCATCTTTTCTACAGATTTCAGTGGAAGCCTTTGTTTCTTGAGCTCTGCTCTGTGTGCTGCTTTTACTAGTCTGTGATCATCCTTTGGCCGACCATCATTCTTGTAACGTTGATTGCGCACTTTTATAGCTGCAGCAGTTCGACTTTTCTTTGGACGCCCTATCTTCTTCTGGAGTTTTTGTCTAATCAACAATTTTGGTTTTCCCCATTCAAAAGGTCTACCAACTATTTTGTGGTTAGATTATATATATGTATTACTGCATGAAATAAACTTACCTAGAGCAGATGTATATTTCCGACTAAAAGTTTCCACCCACATGTGCAGCTTTTCAAGCCCATCAAGAAACTCTTGGTTTTTTCCCATAGCAGAATAAAGGCTGAAATGCAAGGCCTCTTCAGGATTGGTGGTTTCTGGTACCGAATCCCAAAGCTTTCGATCCATTTTTCTATGACTCTTGAAAATCATTGCAGCATGAGCTGGTCGGAGCCACCAATCTAGCCATACTTTGACCTTTGGGAACTGCTTCTGAATTGATTGTACCACTGCTTCAAATGAATCAAGGTCTTCCGCTTCCAAGAGGCTCTTACAGAGTCTAATGAAAGCTGGCTGGCTTTGAATCGGAATAACTCCTGAGAGCTTTGAGACTCTAGTAATGCTGGTGCTAAAGTGCTGTTTACATCCACGCAAAAGGGAAAGACCCATACTTCTAAGCTCTTCATCACTCCGTATATCATTTTGGCGTCTCCAATACCGCACAAAAGCAAGAACAAAACCATTCCGCTCAGCTTCACTGAAGTCAACAATCTGTATACATATTACAATTAGTATTTTGGATTGTAACAACTGATTTCAATAGTTTACCTGCAAAAAAATCTCATCATTTACTTCTAACCCTCTCTGAATAGTGACATGAGCAATTCCTTCCATCAGTGCAAGAAAATGCAATGCATAGTGCTCAGATGTTCCACCATTTGAATAGCTAATCAGAGTTGGCACCCAGCCCATAAGTTGTATACAGAATACAGAACTCATAATTAGCAGTGATGAAGCCACTTTCCACCAACCATGAGCTGCATCTGTTACAATACCATTGAAAGGCCCATCAATCATACCTGACTGACTTTGAGCTCTTTCAGCCATAAATTGGCTTTGCATTGAAACAACAGCAACTTCCCCAAGCATTGTTTCAGCCACAACAAATCCAGGATGTTTAGATTGAAATTCAAGAAATCCCTCAACAAAATCATCCCCATTGAGACCTTTCTCTCCCTTCAGAATTTTCTTCCTTTCCTCTGCTACTCTAGCTTTGTTTTCAAAGGTTGGATCAAAAGTGGCCACAGATTCTTTCGTCACAGTATTTCCAGCAACTAATCCTGCAGGCCCAATTTGTCGATTTTGCAATACAACCTCCTCAAGTTTCTTTTTGGCTGACTTTGAAGGATGAAGCTGATGTGGTAAAACTGGATGATTATGGTCCTCAGTTCCATTGAGATATCGAACCCCCCCTTTCCATCTAATCACCATGGCGACATTTTTACATGGCTTGTGAACTAATGGTGCATGACATTTGCAGTTAGCCTTCAACTGTCGCTCAATTTTATGATTGGTACCTGTGTGAGGACGTATAATGATTCCACAGTTTGGGTTGGTACACACAATTTGTCCAAGACATTGCCTCTTAGTCCGACTACCTTCAGCTACTTTATCTGCCTTTTCACTTCTCCATTTTGCTCTGTTGTTTGCACCAGATGAGTGTACTGCCCAATGAACACCAAGCTCCCCTGTGTCATCATAAATTTCCCAACTGACATCCATAGCAAAATTTCCCTGAGGCCAGCCATTCCATCCATCAGGGAGATGCTCATATTTGACATGTACTGTGGATTTGTTGCAACAAGGGCCATCAAGAGGTTCAGAAGATAGATATGAAAGGTCTTCATGATTTACCTCCAGTCTAGACTTGTCTACAGTGTTGATCAAGTTTGAGGACTCCACTTGTTGGTTATGAACTAGAGGAGGAGCAACAATATTCTCATCAACCTTCTGAATAGGCTGGTTCTGGGGAGAGAAATTCCCAGAAGCAGAATCAGGTCTTTCAAGATTAATCTGAGATATTTTGGTACTAGCAATAGGTAGCTGCATTCCATAAGAAGGTTCATGATGGATAGCTTGCTGTACTAATGGTAGTTGACTAGTTCTGGAAATATCATGGGCTAATAGATGGCTAGAAGTCAAAGCTACTGGTATATATTGCCCAAAAACAGGTTGCCATGAAGGAGTCACAGCTGGTAGATTATATGGTCCCTGTGGTAATAAACCAGGAGCTGGTTGAGAAAATGATGGAGCACTATATACACTAGCTTGATGAGGCAGAATGTTCGCTGCAGGTAAAGCAGGAATGGAAGAAGGAGCATTCGGAGTTGCATTTACAGCATCATCAGGTGGATCAGGGGGCCTTTTACGGCAAGGATCAATAAATTCCGCAATACGGCGTCTAAATTTTTTCTAAAGTGAAGAAAACAATCACAAACCCAATACTAGTATCATAAAGTTGCATCTACACTTACAAACATATTTGACTGGATGCGCTGTGTCCTCGGTTGTAACAATCAGTATGTCGCACTAGGTATAAAATTATCCGGATGCACGTGCACATTCACTTAATGTTGTTGCGCGAAACCCTATAATTTTTGATTGCCGTTTGGCAAAAATGGTATATCCGCGGTTCGGTCCGGCCGGATTTTCACCTTCCAAACCGACTCACGACAAGTTGCCTCGATCCATTCGACTCAACGGCACGGTCAAAAAATCTGAATTTTGATACAGAGGACAGTAAAATAATATAGATTATGTATATGTAATTATCTCAATATTCCCGAAAGTTTTTACATGGTATTTACACAAAGAAACATAATTGAAAATGGAAAATACATGAATTATACTTTTATCCGACAGACTCAGTTTGTGAGCTTCTGTAGAATCATTATTTACATTGGTATAAGGTAGGAACAATGTCTAACAACCATCAATGTAATAAAAATACTGTCATGAATGCATCTTGAATGCATCTTAAATGCATCTTAAATGCATCTCACGCGCATCTTGAGTGCATCTTGACATGCATCTTAAATTCCTATATGCCCCTTGGGAACAACTCTAAGGTATGTTTCCGTGATTACACTTTTTGTTCCTACTTCCAAATCTTGACTATGTATATGTGCATAGATGGTTAGACACAACCCCCACATCTCGGGTGATCACCCGCTGTACCAAGGACATGAATGACGGTCAGTACACCCCAAACTTAATCCTAAAGTAGTAAAGCCTCAACAAACCTTCTTTCAGTGGACCGACCTATTCCCCAACTGTTTGGCTCCTTGTTACAATATACCTTGTCATTGATAGCGAAATTTGCGGCCGTTATCATCTATACTCCTGTTTTCTTAGCTCCCGGTATCCTGATTGCAATAATGGGCGGATTATTGGGTCAGATATATATTCACGCTCAATTACCGATCAAACGTTTGCAATCCAATGCAAAAGCACCTGTCCTGGGACAGTACGTCAGCTTTCTCTGTTTCGCTTGTAGCCGCTCACCTATCATCTGACTAGCTTTGGTGCCGCCATTGCGGGAATTAGTACGTTTTTGACCCCGAAAGTATCGCCTTTCTATATGTTCATTTTTATCTCCTAGCTTCTATCCGAGCCTATGGTGTCCAGGAAAGTTTCAAAAGCGACTCACTTAAACATATCGATTTCTATTCGCGACCTTCTCGCACGTTCTACAATCTCAACCGTTGGATTGATATTCGTGTTGACGCTTTGGCCAACTTGTTTGCAGCCAGTTTGGCCGCTTATCTCGTCTATTATGCACACCAGAGTTCTTCCAACGTTGGTTTCTCGTTGAACATGGCTGTCGGGTTTAGTAGTGGTATTCTCTGGTGGATCCGCATGGCCAACATGTTTGAGACGCAGGGTGCGTAGCAGTTATTGTCTCTTTCGCTATGGGTTTTGTTGACGTTCCCTCCCGTTCATAGCTAACAGTCTCGAGCGTATCAACCGTTACATCGATATTGAGAAAGAACCGACACCTAGTGATGACCGTGTTCCTCCCGCTTATTGGCCCTCGAGCGGTGATCTGCGTGTAGAGAAGTTGTCAGCACGATACTCCCCGGATGGTCCCAAGGTACTACGAGACATATCATTCAACGCAGCCTCTGGCGAGCGCATTGGGGTGGTAGGACGTACTGGTTCCGGAAAGGTAGGTAGAGATCTACTGTTGGTCTTCAGTAGGCTGACAAAGCTGCGGTCGTATTCCAGAGCTCTCTAATGTTGTCTCTTCTGCGTTGTATTTACACCGACGGCGAGGTCTACTATGACGGTATACCAACCGCATCACTTAATTTGGAGAATTTGCGGACAAATATCACCATCATTCCACAAGTGGTACGTCGGATGCAGACGCTGCGAACGGGGAAGCTTACGTTCTTATTATAGCCTGAACTCTTGAGCGGTAGCGTCAGGAAGAATCTTGATCCCTTCGAGCAACATGATGACGCTATCTTGAATGACGCCTTGCGGTCTGCTGGGTTGTATTCAGTCCAGAGCGAGGAAGAGAGTGATAGGATTACACTAGATACAGCGATATCCAGTGGGGGCTCGAACCTTTCTGTTGGACAGAGACAGATATTGGCATTAGCTAGGGCTATGGTTCGGGGTAGTAAACTGTTAATCCTGGACGAAGGTATGTATAATTTGTGTTACATCACGATATTTGGTGCTCAATTTGATCCGCCTTTACAGCTACGTCTGCTATCGGTATGTTTTTGCTTGTTGTGGAAATCATTTGATCAGAGATGGATACGGTTTATACTACAGACTATAAAACCGACACAATTATTCAGTCGTCATTGCGTCGTGAGTTGAAGGGGGACGTTACATTGATCACTGTTGCTCATCGTCTACAAACTATCATGGACGCCGACAAAATCGTATGTGCGAATCTTGTAGCTTTTGGGGTCTTTGCTCATCAATTTTTTCTCTTTCTAGATGGTTCTTGACGCTGGTAATATCGTGAGTTTGAATATTGCTAGTTTGATTTTCACAAATATTGAAGAGTCGTTCCTAGGTCGAGTTCGACAAGCCGAGCGTGTTACTGCAAGATCCAAATGGAAAACTTAGGGCCCTAGTCGACGAGTCTGCGGACAAGGACCATTTGTATGAGATGGCAGGACTATAGACATCAGTTCGTCAACATATCTAAAACTTGAACATTTACTTATATAAGTATATATATCTGCAAGAGACTGTTTTCTTTTTCACAAGTCTGCGGACGTACAGCAGAGGTCGGATGATGAGCATGGAAGTTCTGACCCTTTTCGACTTGAGCCGATTGTCCTAAGCTTTTTGGATTGATTTACTCAGGCTCAAGCACACTTTCGATATCGTGTTGACTGAACAAATTTGTCTGCCAAGAGTCCTTTATGAATCGATTACAGTCTATATCTATAATGTTAGACTATGGTGATGTTCACACTCGAATTTTCCAACGAAGGAGCAAGGCTCGCCTAATCGAATTTCAATGGTCAGTCCCAGTTCAGAGACCGTTCGGAATAAAGCTTTCTACTCACTCCCAACAAATAAAAGTGCGCGAAGTTCAACTGAGCTGACCCTTTAGTAAAGTCGCTCGGTATTTCAATGGTAAAGTTCTGATGAGGTTGGTTTTCATCACCGAACTGAGGATCGAAGTCACCGTTGTACAGGACCGTGCCCATGGTAAGGTTTGGTGCAAAACATGCACGCTGGTTGCAGGAAGAAAGGCCCAGAACGATGCCAACTTCTTCCGAGCTAGATATGGTGTTCTTTCGAAGAGTGAGAGATCAGTTACTGAAGTCGACACTAAGTGAAGGCGTGCTGGAACTTGATGGAACTTGATGGATGGATTGTAAAACTCACTGGACGAATGATATCCACGTTCAAAGTAGAGCCGGCAGTGACAGAAGTCCCTTCCGTTGGGTAACCAATCTGAGCGCTCTGAGCGAATGCTACTGTAGCGAGAGAAAGAGCAGACAGAACAGCTGTGAAAGTCTTCATTTCGTTGGGGGATAACGTGGGTCACTTCATGATCAAGAGACTGCTCAGGTTTTTATACCGCTTCTCGCTGTGATAGTCTGATATATTTTATATTTCGCTCCACTTCCGATCAGGGTGAACGGTGGTGAACGGTTGTTTGAAGCCGTGAATTACACGATGGTTGCATCACTTTTATACGCTTAAAATTCGGATCGGATGTAAGTATTGGACGTCCCGGAAAAGTAACGTCTGCGTAACTCATGTCAGCTGCACCCATAGACCCGCGATCTCTGAAGCTTGAAAATTCAACGCCCTAGGAATTTCCCCTGCATAGCTGTACCTCAGATACATCTGAAACGGCACGTAATGAGACGGACTGGTAATTAAACTTCCGTTCGGAAATCATCTTCGTCAACTCCAAGCTCCGGCGTGAGACAATTATGTAGTGAGGCAGTATTTCCATGTGTCGATTGAGGGGCTGCAATTTCCAATTTTGCGTACGTCTGAAGCCTTCAACCACCGGTCACCATTTTAAATTGAAGAACTAGTATAATACAACATTCCGATTTCCTAAGTCCATCAGTGTCCAATCATATTTAGTGAGTCCAGTAGAAATGAAAAACAAAATGATCTATCAAGCTTGGGTATAGTCCCATACTCTGTAGTCTCCCTAGGGCCCGCCGTCAACACGTTATGACTACTGGTGACCACACGGCCTTCCGAATCTCTTGCCACTCAAGAAAGTCTTCTTGTATAGCCGTAGTGCCACATCATCGCTGATTACACAGTCTCCTGGCGAGACTCGCGCCGAGAACCGAC
Source organism: Dendrothele bispora CBS 962.96 (assembly GCA_004369135.1). NCBI lineage: Eukaryota > Fungi > Basidiomycota > Agaricomycetes > Agaricales > Dendrothele > Dendrothele bispora. Next base: position 81,838 of record ML179194.1, on the reverse strand, counting down.
AACAGATACCGTCCTGGAATGATCATACCATGAAACCTCCGACCCTATAGGTGAGCTCACGTCTGAGATTGCATCAGTAGCAAGTTTAGGCGTGACAGCGACTTTTCGAATCCCCGGATCTAACTTTGCTGTCCAATCCGACTTATCGCTGTCAGAGTTAGCGGAGAACCTCTGGCTCCAATTTTCTTTCGTGTAACAGTCTCGATACATCGAATCATCTCCATAACCTTGTCCTTCTTCTTTGTTTTTGGATTTCCATAGCCTCCAGGGAACCAACGTAGATGCGGTACTGACGAAGGATCCAGCTTTCCCCTTTGTTTTCGTCGACGGAGGTCTCTTGGACCATACAAAAGGGAGAACCATGAGATTCGAATTGAAATGTAGACTGGAAAGAGAAGTCGAGTGGTGATTTTGTTTATCAGATCTTCGCCTAAGTCGTCTGTAACGGACTAGTAGACCAATAATTAACAGGACAACCAATAGACAGAGGACCATAGCGATGATCGCGCCTATGGATAATCTGTCGCTGCTGGTCGAGTTGTTGCCAGTGCCAGTAGAGCTGTCTGTTGGCGAAGCAATGGGTACACTAGCATCATTTGTAGAAGTCGACCCGTTTGTCACGCCTTTGTTGCTACTTGCCGCTGATGTCGAAGACGCCCCGGGCCCAGTCGGACCATTGTAGATATTTCCTTTGTCTGGTACTGGCTGATTAGACTGCGTAGTCCGAGGTGTACTTTCTGTATCACTACCGTTTGAATGTAAGTTCACACAGAAGTCATCGATTCACACAAGGAGAACTCACGTATCCGTGGATGAATCCGAAGGAGAGGTGCTTTCAAGAAAAGTTTAATAAGCATTCTTCAAAGGATTTAGCGGAAGCAAGACATACCTAGTTGAAGATGAGTCTGTTCTTGTTGGTTGGCTATTGCTGATTTGTTGAGAGGTTGTAGAGCGTTGACTAGCTGCCCCGCTTTCATCATTCGGTGTATCTTTTGGATTTTGTGATGATGAGTCTGAACTTGAGCCGTCCGCGCCGGGGACCACCGTGAAAGAATTACTATTGCCTCCTTCACCAAACACCTTGGTTGAAGGAGATCTGTCCGTATGGTCAGTTCAATACCACACCCACCCTGAAACAAACACTAGCTAAGCTGTATAAAGGGAAACACACATTGATTCGATATGATCAAAGGCCAAATGATATGTTCTGTCTTTAAGTGAGCGCCGAACAATGGGTATCAATGCGAAAACAATATGCCCACCCCGGTTGTTGGATCCCTCCGAAAGCAGCTGCTATTGTGGTCGCTCCGGGTCCTGGTATCCTTGTGGTTAGGACAGAAACAGGAGTATCGTTATCTTCTACCAGGACTATTTGGTATTGGCTGGAAATGCCAGGTTCTTCTCCGAGGGTAACTGTGAACCGCTGATTTGCCGTAAGCGTACCGGGGACCTTTAGCTCACGACTCTTCGATGAGCGGATGAGGAAAAAGAGTGTGTATAGGCTAAGTATACTTCTATCCAATAATCAATGAGAGGAGACTGGGATGATTGTATTTGGTCATGAGATGCTCACCTAAGGTTTGTACGCATCCTGCGCGCAAGATTCTGTGGTAACGAACGTAGGGGGGTGGGGGACGGGGCGAAACCAGGGCCTGGGAGCTGCTAGCAACAAGTTAAACCCTCTTGAGTCAGTAGATCAGAAAGCCTTGATATGTTCTTGATGAACTTATGTATACAAGTGCAACGTTCCTCAACTGCGGTGATCAACATTTCGACGTCCCTCAGTCCGTCGGGTCAGTATAATCAAGAAGTTGTGATACTTATCATTTCAGCAGATTGTTACATACCATACTAAGGCCTAGGATTGAATGTATCATTTATTTTGGGAAGCGAGTAGTTGTTTTTCCTGGACGAGATAAGGGCAGTTTGTTTGTCAAGCTGGCTGAGGTTGCACAGCGTCGAATGATGCGGATGAGTGATGTATAAGTATAGCAAAAGTCGGAGCTTCAATTCAAAACCTTCCCATTCTTCCCTCTACCACTTAGCTTCAAGTTGAGCGTCCCAGCAATTGGACTGATCCCAAAGAAGTTCTTCATCCTAGGATTCTCGTTCGGAAGATGGATCTGCCAACTATTGACAGCGTCTTTTGATGACTAGCCGGTCGTATTCCCGTCCTTTTGAGATGCTGTCTCATAGCTACGAGCAACCAGCTTGGAACGTTCTATTAGTAAATGATCGGTACTTGTAAGTAGAAAAAGCGTCTCACAAACCATCATATGTATCCATCACCGCTCACCGCTCAGTTGTCGGTGGTTTTTGCCTGTAAGTTCCTTTAAGTGGGGCTGCAACCTGCAGGTACGTGTTTAGCTCGATATCAACAACGGTGAAGTTCCCCTCAGCGCTTAAAGTGCGTTACGCTGTACGAAGATTAGAAAAGAGGGCTGTTTTGCGAGCTATTTGAGACGACGGATTCGACTCACTGCAGAGAGCACCACCGAGGAACTACTTAGCCCGACATCTAAAGTGCTACATGCATGGTTGTCTAGTCTTTCCTCTCGGAATTGCATATTTGAATATGGCTGTGATGACCATAGTTAATTTGGACACGCCGACGACCCCGAAACACTGTATGGATTTTGAAGTTGAGCGTCAACTTCCGTCAAGGGACACCGCCCCGTGAGTTCGGATCACTTTCCTTATCTTTTTCTTATCTCGAACATTCTCCGGCCTTATTAATCTTATCAGATAAGGTTGGCTGAGTAATTTGATGACGAATGAAAAAGTGGAATACGCGTCTTGGTCGGTGTCGCCCACAATGAACAGACGGACTTTGTCGTCGTCTGCAACGACGCTGACCAACCTCTCATCATCATCTTCAACAACATGTACACGACGTAGAACGTTGTTGTCGTCTCTGTCTTCGTTGTCGGCGTCTTTGTCATCACCAGCGCCGACGATAACCTCGTTCGCTTTAGCTTCCAGACGGTATCGAACGCAATGCTCGTCGTTATCAGCTCAACGGCACCCATTGCACCCAAGGACTTTCTCACAGAGCTTTTCGGCTGAGGCACGTACGAGCGCGGTGTTGGGATATCCGAGATGGATAAATTCGCGCACCAGAGCAAGTGACGGGAATGACAAGGGTAGCGGCGAGGGGGAAGAGAACAACAAGGGAGCTTCTAGTGGTGAAGGAGAAGATGAATCTCCTCCATCCTCGTCCTCGTCTTCGGGTTCCTCATCCTCGCCACCGTCATCGTCCTCGTCCTCCACCCCTCCTTCTTCCGGTTCTTCCGGCTCTAGTTCAGGTTCTTCAGGTAGTAATAACAACACAATTGCCAAACCCTCGGTCCCTGAAGTTTATCCTCAAGTCCTCGCGTTACCTATTGCTCGTCGTCCCCTCTTCCCCGGTTTCTATAAAGCTGTCGTCATCCGTAATCCTCACGTTGTCGCCGCAATCAAGGAAATGATGAAACGTGGTCAACCTTACATTGGTGCTTTTCTTCTGAAAGATGATAAGGAAGACGCGGACGTTATCACGGATTTGAACAAGGTTTATGATGTCGGAGTTTTCGCGCAGATCACTAGTGTGTTTTCTGCAAACACGAGCACTGGCTCTACGTCTTCTGGAGATGCTGCTGCTACTGGTGCTGCGCCGGACAAGGAAAAGGAAGAGGGGTTGACCGCTGTTTTGTATCCTCACAGGAGGATAAAGATTACCGAACTTGTCAAGGCTGGTGGGGTTTTTGACCCTTCAGAGGTTAAAGTAGAGGATGTCGATTCAGAGGCGTCTCTTCCTACTCCTCCGTCTTCACCTACCCTGGAACATGCAGAAAAGTCGGAGTCGTTGGAGTCACAAGAGCCAGCGGAGGTGGTTCCCCATGCTCCTGGTATGTCATTATCTTTTCCTATTCTTTTTGTCGCTCCGTTAACTCTAGTTATAGGGCCTATCCAAACTTCTTTCCTTCATTCCTACCCGGTTTCTATCGTCAATGTCGTCAACCTCCAATCGATACCTGCTCCAAAGGACCAGCAACAGTCTCAACACGTCAGAGCGTTCATGAGCGAGATCATCTCTGTGTTCAAGGATATTGCTCAGTTGAACCCGCTGTTCAGGGACCAGATTACGAATTTCAGTATTAACCAGGTAAGTGTCCGGTCGACGGTTTATTCTTTCATTTATTTATTGTGGACATTCTGGATAACACTACGCAGGTCGCTTCCAACGTCTTTGACGAGCCCGACAAACTCGCCGATTTTGCTGCTGCCGTCTCCTCTTCCTCTGGTGAAACCCACGAACTTCAAGACGTCCTCGAAGCTCTTTCCATCCCAGACCGTCTACGCAAATCTCTCCTCGTCCTTAAAAAAGAACTCATCAACGCTCAGCTCCAAAACAAGCTAAGCCGAGACGTCGATTCGAAGATTGCTAAAAAGCAAAAGGAGTACTACTTGATGGAACAGCTCAAAGGTATTAAAAAGGAACTCGGTTTAGACGGAGATGGAGGGAGGGAAAAGTTAATTCAGCGGTTCAGGGAGAGAGTTGACGGTAATCCTGAGGAAGGGATACCTGGGTTGAAGATGCCTGACCAAGTGAGGAAGGTGTTCGAGGAAGAACTGAACAAACTCGCTGCGTTGGAACCTAGTCAGTCTGAAGCGAACGTGACGAGAAACTACCTGGAATGGTTGTCGACGCTTCCTTGGGGCGTTCATTCGCCTGAAAACTTCTCCATCACTCATGCTCGTACGGTGTTGGATGAGGACCATTATGGGCTGGAAGACGTCAAGTCGAGGATTTTAGAGTTCATGGCTGTGGGCAAGTTGAGAGGGACTGTTGAAGGGAAGATCATATTGCTTGTTGGTCCTCCCGGTGTTGGAAAGACCAGTGTAGGGAAGAGTGTAGCGAGAGCACTTAAAAGGGAGTTTTTCAGGTTCTCGGTCGGAGGTTTGACGGATGTAGCAGAGATTAAGGGTCATAGGAGAACTTATGTTGGGTGAGTGTAGTGTTTTATCTTGCTCTCTTTGAGTCATAGACGCTTATTATGACCCGCCCCCCTCTCTCTCTCGCGCGCTTCTTTAGAGCTCTCCCAGGCAAACCGATTCAAGCTCTTCGCCGCGTTGGGGTCTCGAACCCTCTCATCCTCATCGATGAAATTGACAAGATTGGAAGAGGACATAACGGTGATCCCAGCTCGGCTCTTCTGGAAATGTTAGATCCAGAGCAGAATGACAGTTTCTTAGATCATTAGTGAGTCTCGCTGTCTACTTACCCTCCTCTTTTGCTGTTGGTTAACTAGATTCTTTTCCTTATAGTATGGACGTCCCGATAAACCTCTCCCACATTCTTTTTGTCTGTACCGCCAATAACCTTTCGACAATCCCCGCTCCCCTTTTAGATCGTATGGAGGTATTAGAGGTATCGGGTTACGTGTCGGAAGAAAAGGCTGAAATTGCGAGGAGGTTCTTGGGGCCTCAAGCCAAGAGGAGTGCTGGCTTGGGGGGTGCCGACGTGGCAGCAGTGGAGGATGGAGAAGGGAAAGGCAGCAAAGGAAGTTCTGGAGAGGCAAAGGAGACGAAGGGCTTAGACACGACACAGACAGCTGTGGCGACAACCGGAGCTCCCGCAACAGGTGACGCCGGTGCTGACGTCGTGTTAACGAATGAGGCCATCGACGTCTTGATCAAATATTACTGCAGAGAGAGTGGAGTCCGGAATCTGAAGAAGAGTATTGATAAGGTGGGTGTTCTTGTCCTCTTTCCCTCCCCCCTTATGACGCTGAGAGTACAGCATTGACGACAATTGTGACAGATTTACCGTAAAGCGGCTCTTAAAATCGTTCAAGACCTTGGAGAGGAAGTCTTCCCTGAGCCCGACGAACCTAAGAAGGACGACGAGAACGCTGCCACGAGAGTCGAAAATGACTCTACTACGCCTGGATCCAACGATCCCTCCACCGTCACCTCTTCCACTGCTTCTTCCTCCAGCCCCTCTTCGGTCCAGGATTCCGAGTCTTCTTCCACCAAAAAGAAGACTGTCACGACTATTACCCGAAAACCCATGCGTATTCCTTCATCTGTCCATATCAAAATTACACCAGAGAACCTTAAAGATTACGTTGGTCCTCCTATATACCAAAAGGATAGGATGTACGCCAAAGAGCCTCCTGCAGGTGTTTCCACTGGACTTGGATACTTGGGTAATGGTAGTGGGGCTGTCATGCCTGTCGAGGCAATGGTGAGTAGATCTTTTTGTTTTCTCGCTTTAATATACTGTTGACTGACATCACACGCTCTCTATCAAAGTCGATGCCAGGCAAAGGCTCCCTGACACTCACCGGTAAACTTGGCGAGGTCATTCGTGAATCTGCTCAAATATCTTTATCTTATGTCAAAGCGCACGCGTACGAATTGGGCATAACCAAATCGCCCACGGAGGGATTCTTAGAGGGTAAAGATATACACGTTCACATGCCTGAAGGATCTGTAGGAAAAGAAGGTCCTAGCGCAGGAACCGCGATTTTAACAGCTTTTGTCAGCTTGTTTACAGGGAGGAGGGTCAATGGGGATATTGGTGAGCATTGGTTCCTCTTTCTTCACTCCTTTATATCGTGATCGAAAAACATTAACTCGTCATTTCTAGCCATGACAGGTGAAATATCCCTCGTCGGACAAGTCCTGCCTGTCGGCGGTCTTAAGGAAAAGATCTTGGCCGCACATCGGGCACAGATAAAGACCATCATTGCCCCCGCGGCGAATAAAGCTGATATAGAAGAGAATGTTCCGGAAAGTGTCAAGGAAGGGATCAAGTTTGTTTATGTTGAAGATGTGAAGGAGGTTTTGGAGGAAGTGTTTGGGGAAGGAGTGTTGAGAAAGGAGGAAACAGAGAACTAAGGAAATAAGGTATCTTCTAGCCAAAAGCTAAACTTATTTCTTTCTTCCGTTGCTTTAGTTTTTCTTCGTAACAGTCGATCATATACATAACCTCATACCATCATCCACACGCATACAGTTTTTTTAACACTTAGACCCTTCTTTATATTTTTCGCAACTTCTTTTAGCGTAACCTCGTAACCTACTATCTACCCTTGAGCCTTGTTATCCAACGACATGTATTTGTTAGCTAGCGACTTACTTACCTGCTTCCACACTCACACTCGCACGCATTAGAACTCTCCTTTACAATGCGTGGGTATATTAATGCTAAATTTGATTCTCCACTCAAGGAGCTTGATCTGGTCAAACACTTGAAGAAAGCACCGATTTAGTAGACTTCTCCTTTTAACATATATTAAGATGGAACCAAGGATTGGTCGACTTGTCCGGACTGATCGATTGAAGCAAACTTATCATTTTTTTACCGCTATTCGGCATATTCCAGCGAAGAGATCGAAATGAAATTATGATTAGTGGGACGCTCGAGTTCTTGTCACTTGGATGGGGTGAACGGCATGCGCAGTAGGTAATATAGCTGTTAAAATTTTCAATTGAAAGAATGCCATTGCGAGAGAAATCGCGGGATTGTAGAAGTTTTTCGATCCGAATCACTAAACTAATGTTATTTTCCATTCACTGAAACTCGAACGAGTCTCTGGGCCGTGTTAAGAGGTTCATGACTTAGCATGGTCTAAGTACACTGTTTCCTTGGCTATTCTTGTGCAGCCGCAGCGGTCCCGCCATTTGAATCGAGAGAAGCCCTTTCGATGAACTTCGCTTTGGGAGCGCTTTGCAAGTGTAATGGTAATGGGTACTAGCGATTTTGGGCTAGTGAATAATGGAGTAAATAAAATTTTCAGATCTCGCCCATCGGATTTTAAAGTATCTGATTGACTTGTCTACTTGTCTACATACATGATTTTAGACTAACGTGGTCATCAAAAAAGAGAAAGAGGAAAACGTCTCACTCCAATTTACGAGACATCCGCAGTGTCGTGTTTTGATATCCGAGGCTTACATGCAGCTCGAATGTGCGACTTGCTGAATATTCACTGTACCATCAATCCTGTAGAGAATAGTTTAATTTAGTCCGATGACCGTGACCTATTCTAGAAGGACCCTTTCCGACTGTGGCTGCAGTGGTTCCACCATGATGACTGTAAAAACAGACAACGACGAGTCATTTAAATGTCTGATCCGCTGAACTTGAGACCCGTAAGTCTTCAGAAACCTGTATGTTCTGAGTTCAAGTCCTCCATTTTCCCCCTGACTCATGTCAGTCTTACTTGCAGTAAGTATGAATACTGGTAGAGATGATGAGAATGTCCATTTGACTCTTCTAGACTCTCAAATTCTATACTTACCATTGCAATCTCAAGTTGCTTGTGAGTCGGAACATTTTGTTAGTTATGTGAAAGTATGGGATAACCACATAACGTGGAGTAGAACACTGTATTTGCATTCACAATAAGATCTTGACAACTGCACAAGTAGATTACATACTACCAGGATTTTTGCTAGCTTCTGTACTGCTACTGAGTTCAAAATGTTTGTAAAGAGTCCTCGCGACCGCACTCATATCAAGCAACACGTAGGTATGTCAACGTTTAGATTGTGTAACAAGAAGAGAAGAGAACTCCCGAAATAGCCACGTAAGTAAAGTATCTATAGGCTAGAGGCCATAGTACCAGCAACGACAAATCTATTACAATGCTGTAAACACGACAATAAAAGTACAATAGTATGAATGATCTCATACAGCCTCTGAACGATTGATAGTCTACTTGAAAGGATTGGAAAGTTCTGTAATATCCAAACAATAAAAACCAGAAATTCCAACAGTTTACGGTCTGCTTATTTCTTCATCCTGCGTTCTGCGCGCAGAACGTAGCTTCCAGGATGATCCGAACAGAGCCTTATCGTTTCTGCTTCTGATGTTGATGAACCTTGGAATTTTGATGGCATGCCACTCATATTCATGTCACGGCGGAGTCTGGAATGTCGTTAGTGCCGTTCTGCTCGATGTGGCTTACTGTAACTTGAGTTTTGCTCAAGCATTTTCTGATATAAGTAACATGATAAAATTCAGAGAGCAGGGGCATTTGAATCCGTAAAATCCGCCTGTAAAACCTTTGTAATACATCGAGCTTCAAGTGAGGAATAAATCATTCTCTGAACAGCGCCTATCTCGGCGACAGGGCCCAGTAGCATCCACGAATACGAGCTTCCAATTGGGTGCGTTTTAAGTAATGGCCTAGATTGAACATTGAAGTAGCGGAAGAGCATATATAGTAACAAATGAAGGCACGGATCGGAGGGAATAACGTATCCGGAAGAATTTCGGTAGGGTAATGCGGAATGTACTTGTATTGAATACATGTACTTTGCTACGATTACTAAAGTCAGTATCGTTTTTATGTCACACTGCATAGGAATTTGGGTAGAACGGCTTGAAAAAAAATTCTACGAGAGAAACAATGATTCTACCTTATCATTGAATGATATTCTACCATTTCAAACTAGGGAGTATCCTCGAGACAGACTTGCCAATGGCCAGGTTGTACCCCCTGTTCGACCAAGAGGGGTCGGATATCGGACCGCAGCTCTCTTGAAAACGACTATAAGAGTGATTGTCCCTTGGAAGACTGGACCGATTGACAGATTTTTGTTTTAGACTTTCTTTCCTAGTGGAGAATTCGGATTCCTTGCCGCGGAAATTAGGGGTTTTTGACCGGCGGCAGAAGCTCGACAAATTGCACCCTTCTAGACCATTAATTTCCGGGAACAGTACCAAGTTTTCCTCGAGACTATTAATACCAGTATCGGCTTTGTCTGCGCACGGTTAGTGCGTAGGTTCAAGTTTGGAATGTCAAGCTGCGTTGGGCTCACACATTGAGCATTATTTATTTTATCTAAAGAATTGTATCTGTGATACGATGTAACATACAAAGGCTACTACGGACCGTAGCAGAGCGAAGAACGGACAACGAACAACGGAAGGCGCAACTATAAGGATGCATCGATGCTCGAACTTCTTGACATTCTTTGAATATTAATGATACTTAGAATCAATAGAGCATTTGAAATGCGGCGGCAACGTAGCGATATCAAAGCCAACCGAGCTGGGTCGACCTGTGGGATGTAGCATGCGCGTGTTGCCACAAACCAGCAAGCGTCGATATCCAAGCTCAAGTTCCAAAAGAGTTGGCAATGCCAAAAATTATACTCCTCACTATAGTTTATCTTGTCGGCGAAGAGATCTTTGACATAAACTCCTTCCTTCTCGGATATGGCAAAAGAACTTGTAAAATTTATACATAAGTGACTTTAGGGCCCACACATCCGAGGACAGGGATTGATGAGAAATCGAGAGAAATTCCTGAACTACATACTTCGTAACAAATCTCCTTGAAGGTAGACAAAAATGTGGGTATCATTCAAGTTAAAGTCAGAATCCAGTATAGCTGAGACATAAACCGATAAAATATAAGTGTAAAGAGTCTGAGTGGTATAACTTTACTGAGTCACTTACGAGATGTTTGACCGTGTCTAACGATCACGTGGTACGCCGTAGTTACAGCTGGCGGCTAAATTTTTTTTGTGACTGTAACTGTCATGATGAGTCGAGCCGTAACCTCTCTGAAGAACTCTCCTCTAGCACGGCATCTTTCTTTCAGGCTCAGTAGCTCACTCAGACAAAATTGTGTCCCCATTAGTCGATTCTCGACACTCAATAACAAAGTCGTAGACGTTGCTCGATGGAGAGTTAAATGTATGTATCCTTGTGCGTTCTTCCGGCGGATTCATTCAGCCCCTCTTACTCCCAAATTACGACGCATAGCGCATCCCTTGATACATCGCTCCGCCGAACGGAGTACTTTAATCAGAGCATACTCACAGGCTCCTTCGGGGTCTGACAACCAGGACCCAATTGAACCCACCTATGTATATCCAGCAGAAGATCTATTGCAGTCTCTCGAATTAACCGCAAACACGGATCTACCCAAAATACCTTCTGGACAGGATAAAGAACATTTCTGGAGAGCATACTTATTAGCAAACCAAATAATCCTCTACCTTGCAGCGCGACCTCCTGCAGAGGTTGAGTCATTCTCTGCTGTAGGTCGAGACTTCATCTTACGTCCACCCCCAAAAAATGATTTCTGGTTTTACTAACCGCATCTATCCTCTGCTGTAGGTCATCCAATCCGCTGTAGTTGATTCTGAGTCGGCTATAGGTCGTGGACGGAGTGGAATAGTCAAAATCACTCAGAAAATTGTAGATACCATGTCTACGTTACCCCTCGATTCTCCTCTTCGCACTGAACATTTGGAAGTCATCCAAGCATACGAAAAATTTGGATTCTTGTATCAAGTCTATTCCGACAGTGTACTTCGCGGTGACATTAATGACATTGAGACTTGGTCCCGATTCTTTACTGGAATAAGGACGGAGTTGATTGAGTTTACCGTTCAAATTGGGAAAGTTGTTGAGGGTTGGGAATCATAAATTTTATTCAATCTACGTTTGACCTAATTACAAGTAATGAATGCACAAAGTATTGAATATTTTTCTTGAAGTCCCGCGAGCTTTCGAGAAAAAACACATTGCATGACGTCATAGTGGTCCGTGCGTCTTTACCTACACCTTATCAGCACACGTTATCCCTCATCGTCGATGACGGACACCAATGCCATTATTGTGAGTATAGACATCTCCTTTTCCGTATAACGATTACTGATTTATTATAGACCTTCGACAACAAATGATCTTATATTCAGTTGCCTGTCTCCCTTAGACCTCATTCACTACTCCTTGGCCTGTAGGGAGGCCTATGAAGACGTGTCCAGCTACTTCAGACGCACGTTCTCCATTTACACCTTTCTATCTCCTTACTTCTCTTCATCTGAAGAAATTGATCGATTCCGAATGATCCAGAAAGTCACAGGAGCCCTTATAGCTGGACACGCGGCACTCGAGTTTTTTGGTAGACTCGCGTTTGATCCAGGTCAATCATCCCTAGAAATATTTGTCCAACACTCGTTCGCTCTTGTCATTGCAAACTCTTTAGAATCAAGCGGTTATCACTTCACTGAAGACCGTGACCGTGAAGGGGCTCAGGATCAGTCAGACTCATCAGTTGGTGTTCATCAACCTTCGTTCTCGACCGTCATGAAAAGAAATTTTCACACCACTCTGGGATTATTAGACCAGTCGTATCGTTTTGAGAAGCAAGTGGGCTCGCAGAGGCGAAGAATCTACTTGAAAACATCTAACCAGATCCCTTTAGAAGTAGTCCTAGATCGGTCCCAATCAAGTAAGTAATTTTCTTCCTAAATTGATTTTGGAACGAAAATTCTGAGAGCGCGCAATTTCCATTAAAACGTTGTGGTACATCAGCTTCCCATATGAACATGATTTCGGATTCTTATGCAGTCTCCCTCTACCCAAGAACCACATTTGAACATCGTCTCTCGGTTCTTTTCGCAAGACATGTTGATCAGCCTGCAACTGTTGAAGAACAAGAATGGAGACTATTGGGATATGAAGGTTTGACTCAAATTTATTGAATCCGTGTCTTTTCTTTTGTTTTAACACCTTAAATGCCAGATCTAAAGCAACACCAACTTGCGCAATTTCTTCCATACCACGTTCGACGAGTGGGAGATGAACATTGCTGGATGATAACACTACCCACCTCTCGCGATCTTCGTAACGACGATGGTAATGAATGGAATCGGTCTTTAGGGAGTTTGTTCGACGAGTTCACCTCCTGGAGTTTCTATCCTCACGCCGGTGTAAAACGGATTCGCACCATCACCTGGAGGTGAAGAGCGAGCTTGTTAAATAATATTTACCTTTGCATTGCAAGTCTCCAAGATATCAGAAAATATTGGACAGCCAGTGGTCATCACTGTGTTGAAAATTTATGTATGTATATGACAAATTGACAAATAAAAACCAGTACGAAAGATAGTCCGCGGCGTGAGCGGGATTTCCTTTTCTGGTAAGTCCACCAAGCGTCCACCAGAGTCCTCTTCCTTTACGTTGAAGTTAATTAATTCGAAAACATGGTGGAAATGAGGGTGCCACATAAGGACGCTAAGCAATCAATTTTTGATACGATAACACGATATTGTCACCATGCTGAACGTTGGGCCTTGAGCTTGAGGATTCAAAACTATACCGGATATCTATGGGCGCTATTGATGGCTCCTCCGGCTACCGTAAATCGCCTGTTCAATCACCTATAAACTCTGAACCTCATGCGCTTATTTAGGACACAAAACTCAGATCCTTTCGGGCTGAGGTTGCAGGTCAATCCTGGTTTTTAAACCTCAATGGATAGTTTTCAAAGGTAGTATGTATGTGCCCGCGTTGTGTTCTTTTCTCAATCCTGAGCTTGAACGAAGTCAACCGGAACATTGACACAGCTTGGCGAATATCACTGGAAACCTGTGTGTAAGGTGTGTAAGTGGACTTGCACAACCCTGGCTGACCTACCCATCTGTTACGGTTTACATACCTATAAGAACGGCGACTTGTTTCCTGAATATGTACCCTATTTTTCCCTTCCTTCTTCCACACTACCGATGGACTTTATTAGTCTTTCTCTTTACTATTTATCTATCTTATTCTACCTCTGTTCTTCCTCCGTCGCCCTGAAATTCCCTGTTATCGGAAGACGAAGTGACTGTCTACCGCACCACACAGACCGGACAGGAGCTTTTGGAAATGGAAGCACTATCCTTGGAGGCACCTTATTTCAATACTCGACAAATTTAACTGTAGGAGGATCCCCATTCCAAGTCTATATTGATACTGGCAGGTGCGTCTCAAGTCTCGCATCCTCCATTAGCCGTAATCGACTTCTCATTGTCAACCAGTTCGGACCTTTGGGTCTCAGGAAACATCACAAAAACACAGAATACCAGCGTTCCTGTGTCGATTGGATATGCCATCGGTAGCGTGACAGGTACTTCCTTTCACTTAGTGATTTCTTTACGATACTGATATTATGTGCTTGATTTTTAGGACACGTTCAGATTGCTGAAGTGATGTTTGATGGATTTACGATCCCTGATCAGGCGTACAGTAAGTTTCTTAAGGTGTTGTAATACTAGTTCGTTCCCAAACTTTTATTTTCAGTACTGGCTGAACAAATCCAAGCAAGTCCAACCGCATTCGACGGAATTCTGGGTCTAGGTCCTAGCAATAGTTCAAATGTCTTCAAAGTTACCCAAGACACCGACGTTAATGGTGCTCCGATCATAGATCGCATTTTCGTTCAGAACACGACCGTCCCCAATTTCATCTCCTTTACCTTGGAGCGTTTTGGGGAAACACCAGATAACTCCTTGCTCCAAGAACAATTTGGACAGTTCACTATCGGAGAAGTCATTCCAGAATATCAAAATGTCACTCATGCTCCCCACCTCCCTGCTCTTGTGGATCAATTTGGTGTTCAGCATTGGCAGACGCTCCTTGATCCCAATGGTGTCATCGGGCCCGATGGAGAAAGGATAAACACAACTACCGATATCCCCAGTCCGACTGATGGCTCTTTGGATCAGCTTCACGTGGTGATAGACACTGGGTTTAGTCTAGCACAGGCAAGCTTAGAAGATCTCTTTTCTATGAAGGATTGACGCTGACAATGGACTTTACAGCTGCCTCATGACCTTGTCGATGCTATCTATGGTAGAGTCCCTGGCGCCGAGTTTATTGTAAATGGGAGTGATGCTCACCCCAGCCTGGGAGCGGCCGGGATTAACAATGTCTGGAAAATTCCTTGTGAATACGGGTTAAATGTCTCATTCTTATTTTCCGGGGTTGAGATTCCAATCTCGCCACTTGACTTGACCTTGAATAGCGGACTACAAGATCCAAATGGCGTAGACATTTGCATTGCATTGGTGATTTTCAACGATTTTTATTTGTTTGATTCTCAGGACTCTTAACCTTTTTCTCAGTATCAGCAGATTTCCCCGACGATTGCAGGGAATATGGGCTTCGGGGCCGTAGATGCAATACTAGGACCTTCTTTTCGTACGTCTGCAAACCAGTCCCTAATGGAGGCTCATATTTACCACCGGTACTAGTGCGGAACGTTTATACGCTAATCGATTTCGGAGACTTTGTTGACGGCTCAAACGAGGCTGTCGCAGATCCTTATATCAGCCTCCTTCCCACCTTGAACAGGGAAATAGCTCATCAGGATTTTGTCAACCAACGACTGAACGGAAGCGACATTACAAGTTCTCAAGCGCCTTTACTCCCCCTTTCTCAAATGAGACGTTCTCCATATATGGGTGGGAGCTTTGCGGCACAAATCCGTGTTGATGGCCACGACGATCACGGAGATGATCTTCCATGGTACAAGAGAATCCCAGTAATTGTCGGCATCAGTATCGGCGGTGCTATACTTCTGCTTGGTCTCATTGCTATCATATTTTCCATCTTTACTCGCCGTCGTCGTCAAAGTAAAGTTCCATCCGAATCGCCCTTTGTTCCTCCCATGGGTTCTTACAAACCTCTCTTTGACGTTGACTCGGATGTTCCGCGGAACGGGCCGCGTAAACCTCTGTTAGAGGAGGATTTGTACAGGGGTCACGACGGTCAGTACACCGATACCGATTATCACCCACCAAAGGCTCGCGATGTCAATGATGAAGGCACGGTAAAATATGACCCTCCGAGCGTGTAAACCAACCCTTCTAGTCCCTTTTTGCCCTGTTGCTACTATTTAATTGTAGTGACTGGTACTTTATTGTTCTGCATCTTCGCTGTATCGCCTATCGTTACAAAGCCATGATTATCTGAATCAAAGGAATTCGTCTATCTAATTTCGCCTCTTGTCGATCAGCTATGAATGCTATTGAAAAGCAAAAGGATTGAAACGTCTGTCATGCCCATGCCATGAGCGCGCGTCGTTATCAGATATTTTTGGCTGATTCGTGGGGCTAGTGTGGGGACACGCCATCAAACCGTGAACTAGAGAAGCTAATTTCGACTATGGGATTGAAACTCAGCCCTTTCGTATGCCTCAGTTTGACGTCTTTGAACATGCCCCCTTCCCTTGTTCTTTCGTCAAAAGGACTGTAGCAACTGGTTCGGATATAGCTGGGTCAAAGAAGGCCCATTGTATTGGATTGGCTTCTGAATCCACAAGAGATAACCGTTCTGTCGAAAAGTAATTAATTGAAGCCATTCATTATTCAAATGGGATTCAGTCGTTCTCTGACTTGCTTTCTCTTAGACTTTCGACAGCCCAAGTTCCATCACGTCGTCTTTTTTTTAATGACACAATAACATTCAAGTGCCTATAGCAATTTCTCATGCATTTGACATTTTCAAGCACGTACTTTGCATACTGTTTGCGGAGCTATTAAGTTGAGGTGGGCGTGACTGTATAATACAATGTTTCTTATTGAAATGGTTATCAGAAACCTGTCATTCTGCATCAGCCCTCCGACCCACAATACATTTTGAACTCGTCGGAAATTTCTGCCCTGCCCGCCCCGATTTTTCGGACAAGGCCTCGTTATAGTCGCTTGTACATGAGACTCTTTACATGTTTAAAGTAGAGTTTCAGCCAACGCGGGTCAGCTGAAATTCGCGTTCAACTGGGTCACTCTTTTTTGATTTTAATCATCTGAAATTCAAATCAGTTCCCAGTAGTCATTTTTTTTGCGACGGTGTGCACGGAAAACAACCCGTTGGAAGGGAGGAACAGAGAAGCGAACCAACACTTTTTCTGTTAATGATAAGCATCTGGAACAAGTAAATGGTGGTTGTCAGGCGCGCCAATTCCAAACCTCGAGTGCTCGAGCTTTGGGTTCTAGTATGTTCTCCCCTTTTCTGAAGGTCACGTATCAATACTTCGACACATTGCTTCCAATGCTCCCGGCGGCTTGCCGTGTGTCTCTTTCCATCAGTCCCTATGTGCTTGTTTGTATGAAAGCAATTAATACTTGTGAAGGGTCGTGTTGAGTTCTGTAACATCACAAGACTTTAGACGTTGCCGCGACCTCATTTTGAAATATCAAACTGAGATGTCAGGAATAGTCTTTTTTGATCCACTCAAGTTACGGTTCAGGGCGTTTTGAGAATACAATTAGAGCAATGACCGCATACCCGCTTGACGATCATCTCACCATGGAACAGCATAAGCTGTGTCTACGAGATCCATAACAGAGAGTTGTGTTTGACTGTAGGGCTTTGGTCTCCCAGCAGGCACAGAGAGAGAATGATCACTGTCGAGGACACGGTACATACCCCACCGGTCCCTGTTATTTAGCCTTGAGATAAAGTTGCATATTTTCGAAAAACTTCTTTTGTGGAGACAATTGACACTGAGTACCTGTGCATGCATATCTTGAGATGACTCTTACGAGGAGACCTTCCCGCTCCTCAGGGTCGACAGAATGTCTTTACGCTCGAGTCCGATGTTTGTTTTTCACCTTTACTTTTTGGTTGCCACTGGCGTCATTCTCTCAGAGCCCCTCTTTTCGACCACAGAGAAATCACATCAAGGTTGGAGCGTAAGTTATCCCCGACCGACTGCTATTCAGAGCCGAACTTGGTTCGGGTCGGTTATGAATCTACGATAAGCCGTGGGACGCAGATTGACTAACGTCGAACACAGCCACGAATCCGGTCGTTCTTGGAAAAGCTGATATTTGGAAATTGCTGGGGGAAAAATGGATATGGCCTCTGGTGAACTGGGTTGAACCTCGGACTTGTGATAACAACAGGTCCGAGGATAGCGTGGGAAAGCATCACGTGCATCAGCCTACAGGACCCTCTGTACACCTTTCCCTATATACCTCAGTTCACATACACAGTGATACCCGTCTATTGATTACCTACTCCTGCCCCATGCAGCCATGCTAGCTTCCTCGACTACCACGGACATTACTTGCAACAAAGGTGTTGATATGTATGTTCATTTGCCGCTTGAGCGAACCGGTCTCGAGGAGCCAGGATCAAGTTCCCAATTTAGCATTCCTACATGACCTCAAAAAAATCCCAATTCTGTGGGAATTAGAGGTCCCACTCGCTCTTCCGATCTCTCTTTACGATAGTCTTTTTTACCTACGGTTCTTTATTAAAGGGGGAATCTCGATCCGGTCGTGGAATGATTTAAAGTGAGCATCAACCTGATTGATCAACGTGTTTTAACTTCTTCCATCATCTTATATCCAGTCAACATGCTCTACAGAGAACGACGATCCTGGACTGCACACGAAGACCAGCTGCTGCGTGAAGCTGTTGAGCTAGGTACTCGATGCTTCCAGTTCTTTGCTCTTTGGACCCCCATTTCTCAACGTGTTTCTATTTGAATAACAGAGGATCCTGCCAACCCAAACCCTTCGAAATGGCATGCTATATCCAAACACGTACCCAACCGAACGAACAAGGATTGCAGAAAACGTTGGTTTGCGAAGATGGCCTCCGACGTTGTGAAAGGCGGATGGTCTCCAGAGGAGGACGACAGATTGGTCAAGGCTATCGAGAAGTATGGTACAAGGTATGCAAAACTGCCTCGTGGTGTGCAGACCATTGGAGCCAAATTGAATGACACAACGTTTTCTTTAGATGGTCAATGGTAGCCTCAATGGTTCAGACTCGTAATAGCGATCGTGCGTATTTGTCCTTTAACCTTCATCTATTCGCTTTTCGACTCATAACAATAATCTGTTACAGAATGCGCTAAGCGATGGACTGACACTTTGAACCCAACTATTGATCGCACAAGCTGGACACCCGAAGCTGTACGTATTCTAATACGTTTCTCAGGACGCTCAAACTGATCACTTGATATTTTGCAGGATGCTTTATTGATTAAAGCTGTCCAAGAACACGGAAAGTTTTGGACAAAGATCGTCAAAACATACTTTCCCGGTAGAACTGGACTGTCCGCAAAGAATCGGTATGAAGTCTCCCGTTCGCGCCCGTTTCAGCGAGACTGAGATATTCTTAGGTATAATAGCATCACTCGTTTCAGTACTGATTCCCGTGTCGGTCGGCGGCAAACACCAACATCCCCTATTTCGCTCCGAGTCAACCATCGTTGTGACAGCGTATCATCATCTTCAGCCAGTGCTTCCCCTGTGACACCGTCTGCCACTGTGGCGGAGATTCCGAGGTCATCATCTCTGATGACTCCGTCGGAATACGCAATAGACTCCAACGCATGGTCAAATTATCCCTCCTCGCAACCCTCTTCCATCGGGAAAACGGAGCATTTTACTTACGAGGAACTCATCTCCGCCTTGATGCCATTACAGCATGAACAAGAGGAACTCTTGTTACACCAGAATCTTCAATCCGAACCTTACATTAATTCCATTTCGACAATGGGTCCGTCGTCTAGTCACTACAATGTTGACGGACGTGCACACCATCATCAAACTTATCCCCTCAATATGGTCTCCTCCCACGATTCTATTGCTAGAGCAGACCCTGATCGCCGGAATGACAGGCATCTGGCTGCCCTCAGGGGTATGGCGGTTGACCGTCCTGCGGACTCTGACGTGTATCTGTTTAATCATCATCACGGGAACCGACCAAGCGTCCATAACATTCAAACTTCGCAAATGCTCTCTTCCCCCATCTCCCTCCACTCACCGGCTTCAACTCCCGTTTCATCAAACCCAATGATGGACTCACCGATATACCTGCATCAACCCTCAGCTAGTCACCGATCGCCTGCGTTCTACCCACCCAATCCCCAAGGTCCGGTCTGGGACGGAGATGTGTTCGGAATGAACGCCAACGTTCAATCCCATTGGCTTCCGTGTTGAAACTCGGACGGGAAATATCCGAGTCGATATTCGGTAGTATTTTGGTACGTTTCGCCCATACTTTACAAACGTTTTACTCTATACTGATGCGCTTCTGGAATTTATTAGTGTATTTGTATCTTCTATTCCGGGCCGTACCATTTCTTCTTTGGTCGCCTCGAAGTTGAGGTTCATTTTCTCTCCCCCCTTTTCTTTTCAAGGACCTCAATCGATACTTTGTATTTGTACATTTTGTTATATTACTACCTTGTTTCGATAAACCATGCAATTTAGAATTTCCCCGACTTACATAGACCACACCCATCTTTTTCTTCCATTAGAATACCCAAAATCCGTTTTCCACATGCCAAATTTAGAACTTCCTGGCAATGGTTCTCTTCTTCTATATCATGCCGTTCTTGCGTTGTACTTCATCATTATAACAAAAGAAAAATGTTTCTAGGCCCTGTCCATTGTCCAAAGAAGTCTGTTAATGAGAATATTCATGGAACACTTTACGTGACCTGTCCGCGAAGCGCAACCGTCCATTAACAATTAAAGGTCGACCCGCAGAATTGTCCATTGATGTTCTTACAAGGACGCTAGAACAAAGAATGACGATCAATCACCATACTGTCTGTCCGTTGTTTTTCTTTTTCTCCTTTGAATTCGTACGAGACAAAACTAACTGTCGAATCTGAATTAAAAAGCGTGCAACGGAAATCACTCGGAATGCGCACTGCCATTTTTTTTCGCGATTGCGCTCAGAAGTTTCAACCAAGGAAGACCAAGTGGAACAGGCATGTTCTTTTTTTTTAACGGTTTTCTTTCCCCATTAGACTTTCCCTGCCGCACGTACCGCCGGCAGGATTGATACGCGAATTACGAAATTACAGTACCCCATCAAAGAGTCGTGAGATAATAAACATTTCTCAGGTTGGCAGGAACCAACGCGAATATACATCCTTGGCCCTTATTGACTACATCCGTATTTGAGTCTTGTCCATGTGTACGCAGTGTTCGGTCGGATCCGCTACCGACTCTAAAAAAAAGACTGCGTACCTAATGTCTAGGAACCTGAATAACGTTTCCATCTCGAGACGGCGGAGATACATAATAAGCACCAGATAATCAATCCGGTAATACCAAGTATAGAACACAATGCCAACCCCCCCAAAGATGGGAAACCGCAAGAAATATAGTCCAAGGGCCGCCACGGCGGACATCGAGTACTAACTGAGGGGGGGAAATGACTTATGCGTTGCTGATGACAGATAGATCGGAAAGGTTAAAAAAAAAACAACGTTTCTGTTGCGTTCCTGCATAACTAAACTGGTGAATCAGAACGGTGGTATCCACGTGTGCCTAATGACTCATGAATTCTGAGCCATTTCAGTGGATCACGAAGCATTTTTCTGGTAGTGCTACATACCCATTTCGGTTTCAGTGTTTAGCGCCTCAGGGTTAAAACGTTGACACATTTTGACGTTGGGGGCTCCAAGTCGAAATTTGTACGTTCAGCGCTCAGCGCTCACCTTTCTACTATAAGTAAGCATTAAGCATATCTATAATCTACACACAGACGGTGCGTATAAGCGCGTACGGTTGTACGGTTGAATTGAATGGGGCGGGCTCAGCAGACCAGTTTTGGAACATAATCCTGAGACAGTGCTGCGCAAAAACCCTGAGACACCTAAGACCAACTAAGGCCGCTCAAAGTGAGTTTATGTAAAGGGCAGTGTCGCTTTAGAGGGTGTGTTTAAATAACTCTATCATATCTAGGCATTTTTCGGGACAACGTAATGATAAGCATTCTCTCAGTCGAACTAATGAGACCTACAAAGGACTGGTACCAACTCACTTACCACTCAGCTATAAACCCACTAAGATATCATATCAATTTTAAGAACTGGTGATAAGTTGTCTGCTCTCAAATGGGTAAAGATGTTAGATGTCAACTAGCTAGTAGTAATACGATACGGGACCACGTATGGGCTGCATAAATGAGAGGATCATATCGTGTGGTGTAATGGCTGGTCTAGTGCAACTCCGTGGAGCATCAGTGAGGAAGTTGCCATGGGGCGATCCCGCGAAACTGATTTTGCCACTTGCTCGAGGCGCCGGGGACTAGTTTAGTATACCAATAATCTCGATGCTTTCAGCTGTTCAAGTCATCGACAACGTACATAGTGTCGAGCATTACTTCATTCTTGGCAGGAGACCGCTTTCACAGAGGTTCGAATTTACTATCACTATCACCTTCGTCATAAGACGGGAAGAGTGATAAAAGAAAATCTGCAGAATAGAGCGCATCTGCAACGAGAATTTTGGATGGCCCCACCTTCCCTACGAAGTAGATTTCAATGGATTCGAGCTTAAAAAATGGCCAAATTTCTCGTTGCAGATGCGCTCTAATGACGGCAAATATAGATATTTTGAGGTCCAATTATTACTAAAAATGTAAATGTAGCATGTTGCGTCGGTTGTTCATGAACTCACCGGCGCATCAACGTGGACGTAAGGTTAATAATACCAGAGATAACAGCTTAGAACCTCAATCGTGGTACTTGTTCTATATTTTGATTGGTTCTAGCTCCCCTCATAATCAATCTTACAATGCTAACTGATCGGACGACTACGACGTCTATTGAAAAAAGTGGATGACTGTGCTCCCTCTTCAAATCGGGCTATAGTTATGGTACAGCCTCGGGACGGAGTCCGATGTCACACGTGGTTATTCAGGTCCAGTCCTGCAGTTTATGAGTGGTGTCCAAGCTGTAACTATTGAAGTTGAGCGCTCTTTGAGATGTTAACCGTTGCTCGAGCGATTCCCTAGAATAATGCACAGTGGTTTTTCGAACCCTAGAATTTTATATGGATATACGTAGCTGCCCGATTACGTCGAATAGCTATTGGTCTCGGTCCCTTTCCGAGAACAATTGTTTTTAGCTGCTCTTTCCGTTGGCAAGAAAACTATGGTTACACTGTTTGAAAGTTCACTTAACTGACCCAGTACTCTCTCTGGTCCTCCGGGTCTAGAAACTAGGCCTAAGGCCTAATATCCTATCTAGAAGTCGTCATCAATCTAAAAATCAAATAAACCTCCGGGTCTAATTGTACAGAGAACCCCGATCATGTGTTGTTAAGTTTATAAGTGCATTCTAGGGATAACGCGGAGATCATAAAAGTAACGACACCAAGAATTCTTCAACAGAAACTCTAGAATGTTGCCAACAGTCAGTCCCACGTAAGTACTTTGTGAAGTAGGAGCACCTTTGATGACGTCTCTCTACTTCTCCTGAATCTGCTTTCAAGAGCATCTAGACCTGGATGGTATCTGCGTCGATGTCCTATACTTGGCTTGTACTTAAAAGAAACATCATTCTCTTTTGAACCCTTGATAATGAATCCAGGGTCAGTGGGAACTAAACATTCCCGGGGGGAAGAGGAAGGGGTTGCAACTAGATGAGGATAGCGGGTCCATAGTATGGGATCTCTTCGGGAGGCATAAAATGAGCATTTGTAGGGATAGATCAATTAGCGTTGGTGCTTATTTTTGATTTTTGCCATGTCGTATTCGGTGAACTTGTGTATAGGCACGGTTGCAATAAATATGGCGTTATCAACAAAACCATGCAGTATTTTTTTTTGCTTCTGGTATCGAACGTGTTAGGAGTAAGAATTGATTATTCAATATTGATCAGTCATACCAGCGTAGCGCCACAGTTCAGCTCAATGATAAGTTCAAGTCGCAGGGCGACACTGACTCGGAGGGTTTAATCTCTTGGTATGAATATTCTTTGAAATATCTGAATGAGCAAAAGAAGTATTGAAGGCGCTATCGAGTATGGTACTTCCGATGTGAGAATAACCGTTCTCATCGGTCTTTCGGGCTTTTCCAAGTGCCCGTCCATAGGTGAAAAAAAAAGCCTCGGTAAGAGGTATTTCCCGCCCGTGTATGCATTACTTTGGGAGCTTGCAACTATTTAAGCGATAAGAGACCTTAATGGAGGGTAGGTGTCTACATGTTTGGAAGGCTTCGATTTGGCCGAAGCTATATGGGCTGCGCAAAGTTGAAATTGTTGGTCAAAGCATCATTTAATCTGTCAAGGTGTCTGGCGGAACGATGTTCCCCGCCCCGAAGTCTTGACAAACGCTTAATGGAGCCCTTAATAAATAGTATGTTCCACAGTACGACGCTTCGATGTCAATTGGAGAACATGTCCAGTTGAGATTGATTCAGATATCATGAGCGGTCTCAGCCGACCCAAAAACACGGTCCCAAATAGTCCCGTTCCTTGAGGGTTCAAGTTATAGTTATAGAAGTCGTCGAGAAGCTACTTTTCTAATGTGGTGATGCTTAGTGATGCTTTCGATGAATTCTTGGCAGTCGAAGCTATTTGTTTCTCGGTGTAAACGGCTTAGGGGCCCGACCATTTGTATTCGATAGTCATCAGTAGACAAATACATTTCTATAAGTGTTGAATGCGTAATAACTTGGGAGCGGGAACGTTGGCTTAGCTTATTGAACATTGAGGACGACGGAGAAAAAGTGCAACAGAGAGAAGGCCAGAAGCTTAACTTTCTCATACATTCAATCTGCTCAGAATTGGGCGGACCTGGTTGGAAAGAAACGATCTCTGTACATTGTGTCTAAGTTCTCAGTATCGAATGCACTAGGCTGTTAACTTCATTAAGAGCACAGTTTCAAAGAAGTGAAAGAGTCAAAAGAGAAAAGCCAATGTTGTGTATACTAAAGGCTATAGGAAGTAAGGACAACTGAAAAGGCTTTTGTTTGGAGTTGGCCCTGATGAAGAGTCAACGTGCACCTAAGTAGAATAGAAAAGTGGCGTTTGGCTTCGGGAGAAATTTTTACTCGGTAATATTCTATCCTCACCGTCATTCAATATACTACACTCTATAGATGATAACGAGTATGTAGGGTCTACCACTGAGTCCAAATGACCCTGAATCAAGGTATTTTTTTTATCAAATACAAGTACCCTATGCGTTGGATACCTTATGTTTTGGATACAGAGAGATGGCGCAAAAGGTCGAGAGTGGAGATGAACTGATCGAGTTAAAGTTCATGTGAATGACGATTTGAAAGAAATCCAAATCAGAAAAGGGAGAAGACACAGCTACTGATATACAAGTGAATGACTAAAGACTCCAACATCAGAGGGCCCGAGACTAAGCCGGAGTGCCAGTTACATATTGGCAACCAAGATGGGAATGGGTGATTGCAGTAACAGTCGTTGGAGTGGCTGATACAGACCACATCGGAAAGGTGCTTCGAAGATAGGAGAAAAATGACGTGTCTGTATACATGAGCTATAGTTACATGATCTCAATTTGTACCCTCAAAGAAACTTTCTGAGCTCCGAATGAAGAAAGCGGCAACTGGAAGAATTTCTGAGTGGTTTGAGCTGCGCCTTGCTTGTACCCCGAGTTTGAGCTTTCAGTTCGACTTCGACTGTAATTTATTCCTCTACTTTTCCCAGCAAGCAAGATATACCGAATGCTGAGAACACTTGCTAGAAATTTATCGGCCTCGAGCTATCCCTGGTAAACCGTGGTATCTCTAGTAATGGTCCTTTTTACCGAAATCGATTTGTATGTGTAGTCTTCTTCTCTTGTACGGTTCTGTTCGTAAGAAAAATGAAGCTACGGCTCCGTTCTGCAACAGGAGAACAAATGAAAAAAAAATCATGAATGATATCAAATCACCGCCAGAGAAATTGCCTGGACAATTTCTTCTCCCACTTTCGTAATATCCTTAATTTGTTCTCCTTTTACAGAACGGGACCTAAGGAACGAGAAACCGAATAAATTTTATTGGTGCGCTGTAATGTAGACCCGGCAATATGGCAGTTATCTTATCCATTCCTCTGTGTCCGTGGTAGCCCCCTCTACTCGGTTCGGGATTCAAACACCCGTTCAGGTCATCAATGCATCAGCCCTAATGGAAATCAACTCTGCGTAGGTCGTCGAATATCGAATGAAATATGCAGGTCTTCACCGGCTTTTTCCCCGTTCAGATTTTTTCTGACGAAATGGGAGTCATTTAGGCTCGTTGACAGGCTTCTATTGACCCTGTTGCTCATCAGATTCCTGCTTTTCCAACAGAATTGCCTAGCACGAGCCAAGTGTGGCTCCATTAGTTTAGCTTGTGTTTGCGTGCATAAGCCAACCACAATACAGGGTACACCATATCTTCTCCTCATGTGAATTACGGTAATAAAAATGTATTTCGTTTTCAGAAAGTTTGTCAGTGGGTTGCTTCATAATGTACATAATGAGTACTGAGTACGAAGTAAGAAGTTGACTGGTAAAATGTGACAGTTGGCCATAATTTGTCACGTTCTTCTTGAACATTTATTCTTAATACATTCGTCAAAGTTGCGCTGGCATGAATTAATTGGTTTGCGCATGTAGATACGAGCGAGCCACTGGGGCAAGCTGGCAAACTACATGTGGTAGGCTGTGATTAATAAGTACCGTGGAAACTGATATTGTATACTTTACACAATGTGTATTGAAAGCCAAAACTGCTGTCAGCTGAACCTTCCTATATCCTCACCAAACCAAAATTTGAGCTTGAATAGTTTCAGGTCCAAGAAAATACAACACGTAACCGCACCCTGTAGACTTATTCACCGTTGACCCGTTCTGGTGTGTCGAGAAGGGAGGGTCCCTCCTATGTGGCTGACGTACTTCCTATTTTAGAACGTGACTTTCCTTTTTAATTTTTTCCCTTTTTTCGTTTCATTACTATGGTACTATAATACTAGTTAACTGTATTGATTAGACAATGTTCCATTGACTAGATAGATCCACGACTCACAGATTCTGCCTACCTTAGTCGTTTCCATTACAGCTGTATGAACCTACTAAGTACTCCGAGTCACTACTCCGTATTTAGGTCATGGGAGGTCGTTGTAAACTGTGGAATGTTGTGCCAAGTATCAACCATTCGAACAAAGCATGACATATTGATGTATCTCAACCGCTATGGCTAGTAAAACTTATAAGTGTGCACGTATACCGTAATCTCAAGTCTGTGGTCCATACTGCTGGGGTTGATACCTTAGCCCTATGCAGTGGGCGAGACGATATAACAAGCATCTGGACATAAACAGAGGTGGTGATCACAACGGAAAGAAAGTTTGATGCCACCGGTACCGGTAAGTAACTTTCCTCGTGTCAAACCTAAGTATGTGACGCCACGTGTGGTCTGTGCACAAATGCACCAGGCCATGCCTTGGTTGGATTCTGAATGAGGGGTGCTACAAGTAATTACAAAGAAGCTAAGGAAGAAACTCGAGTGCCCTACAAGGTTAGAAATGGTCTTCCTAGTGGAATTGCGACTTTGAGCGCATTTCCGTTCCGGGGGAGTAATACATCACTGCTTAACCGTCTCGTCCGTTACCTCACACGTGGAAACTTACCAGCCATTCACGTGGCAGTCGCATGACCAATCCATGACGTCATTCTCCTGGACAAGCTGGAGACCATGCACTCAGCCATCGAGGAGGAGTTTATCAAGTCCAAGGAGCTGAACGTTGAACATCGGGTTCCAATATGGGCAGAAGATTTGTTGTGCCAACACTGCCGTGCTCGAATTTAATACCACACTTGGGGGGCCAAAAATTTTCAGCTTAAACCAGTCTACATAAATAAGTCTTGCTGACCCTGATTTCCAGCTGTTCGTCTCCTACATCCCTGTAATTGAATCCAGTATACCCACCAAATGAACTTTTACTTGAACTTGCTTATCATCTCCATAACTTGTTTTTATCATTTCCCCATGGTTTGCAGACATCTTCATCACATCATGAATCCATCCTTGCTTCAACATTTTGGGTGTGCAGGTCTAGCGAACGATCAGGAACCCCTTTCTCAAGTTTGGAAAATGCTCTTATTCTTTCTGCTACCAGTCCTCATAACGTTGCGCGCCCCTTAGAATGCCTCGCTTCATTATGTTCAGAATCATCACTGGTTCTAGTTCTACGCCGGTGCTCAAGCTAGCGAGTCAACTCCGTCAGGTCATAAACAACTGTGGGGATTACTGGAATGAATGATATCTTGAAGATTCTTTGGGGCACTCGAGGGCACAGGAAAAAGGAGGAATGTAAATGCATTTTTCCGAGTTCTCGAATAGTAGCTGCATCTATTTCTGCAACGTACAACGTATCATCATATGCTGAGTAACGACTCTCTACTCGCGCATCCTACAGTCCAACTTCGCCGTTTGAAAATACAAGCTTCCATTCTTCTACAATATCATCTTTTCACTGACTGGACTTGTCACTTTCCAGGGTCTGTCGAGTCTTGAATGTGTATCTCTTTTGAATCTTGGTCTAGCCACCGCGACATTCCTTGAAATATATTTGCCTCGTTTAGACCGTTTTCTCTGGATGGAGAAGACCCTGACATTCCAGTATTCCGGCACCGAATACGATATTTGGGTTCCTGGATCGTCACCCCACTTATCGCCACGATAGACCTTTCCAGTTTGTCCTCCTTGTCATTGAAATTAGGAAGTTTTCTTACTCAAGATGACCGCTCCCATTGCTACACACCAGGATGCATGGACCACTTCTTCTCGAAGGCGCAGACTCCAGAGCCAACAACGATTCCCCAAGTTGGAGTCGGCAATTATTGCATCCGATTAGTATGATGGCATACCCCCGTATGGTTATCAGTACTCACGCTTCGAGAGGCTTCTGAGGCTGACCGATGGCTACAACAGTCCTCTCTATGAGCGGCCAGTCTGTCACCCTCAAACTCCGGTTCCTTTGTCGATTGGGCATTGTCACTCGACTGGAATTTTCTTCAATGAGGGCTCTCAGAACAGTAATTTTTTCGGCGGCCAAGAACAGCGCCCTAATCTCACCTGCCTCTGATTTGGGCTCCACGAGTACCGCGGAGCTTGCAACTGTACCAACCAAGTCGTCTCTGGTGCAAGCAGAGTCTTCTCTCGCCCCATCTGCAGTCGTTTCTTCATGCCCATTCGGAATGAGAACCTTGTTAGTCGATATTTCTGGACGATTTCACTTCAGTCCCTCAATATTGGTGGCGCTCTCTCTTGGGATGCCTAGAGTTCCGATATTTGCGGGAGCGGAGATAGCTTTTGGAGGACATTGCTCGCTCGATACGGGGGAGATAGAGACAGTACTTCAACCGAATTAGCCAAAGGAGTGCCAAAAGGGAATGTGTCGTCTCGCTTGTTTCAAAAAAAAATAGGATTCTCGAGACCATAAGGTGACCTACGCTGAGAAAGGTAGTATTCGGGTATAAACCGAGCGATAAATACCGAGAAGAAATCGGTGGTGATTACTGTGCCAGTAACGCTTGGTTTTTGAAGACATGAATACGTATTTTTGCTCCTCCGATGGACGTTCGACTCAATGTTTATAACCACGCTCTCAAGATTCGTTGAATTACTTACTTACCACAACACACAAGTTAATAATAAAAATCTCAGAAGATTGTCACTGATTATCAGTTGTAGTAATAGAAAACAATGCTGTGGATATAATTTCCGTTATTTGATCATGAATGTATGGTATGTACTTCAACTTCAACTTCAGGGACACCTCCATGATCGTCGATTGCAACAATACAAAGGGTGACTGAGTCTGATGGAAATCATTGCGTTGTGTTTTGAAGGACCCATATTGCCGTTTAGCGATACTGGGATTTTCCCAGAAGTCCTCACAGCCTAACATTGAACTCGGGGCTCTTTAATAGATGGCTCTCTTCTTTCTATATGAAACCTTATCCAAGTCGTTTAAGCCTGGATGTTTCCCTGCCGAGCGAATCGTTTGTAATTCTTGCCGGTTTCGTGCCGGGCTTCCGACTCGGGATGCCCTCAAAAACCTCCTGCCGCCCTTATGTTTCAATCTGTTCAATCTGTGACATTGTGTCCTAATAATGCTGCATAAAACTAGAAGTTTGCGTTGGTACTGACCTCTCGAACTCAAACTTAGTTTGAACTCCAAGCTTGAACAATCGATGATGCTTATCAGTTGCAAGGGAAAGTTCACACGACAGTCCGGAGCTCCAGAAAATTCCTAGCAGCGTATGGCTTAGAGATGACATGCATAGGACGTATTACGACTTCCTCTGGCTAACGAATATGGTCCTGTGACCGGCTTCTGAATTTAAACGAGCCTTTCTTTAGAGTTCCGTGATCAATGGATCTAGAAAATTGTCTCTCCCATACCTGTCTTCACCGCCTGCTCTAAATCAAGCTTCGTAGAATACAGCCCTCGACCTGGGTACTTTAGTGCTTTCGGATATATCTTACTGTTTTTCCGGGGCATTTGACCTCCCGACTACGATTGAATAAGGGTGTAGAGTTCTATCAGAAACCCTAACTTTGTGTCAAATACCGTACTTCTCCCTGCCCTTCATTGTTTTATTTTTTATCTCACATCTACTTTGACCCAATACCATTGACTTTCTTTGCTCTAGATATCATCGATATATCAACCCTGGAAGGAATCCGGACGACATTTATATCCACAAATATATGCCTCTTCAAAATAACTAATTATATACCGAACGTCGAACGATTGTCTGGAGGGATAAGTTAGTAACTACATCAAGGCTGAATCATCGGATCTTTGGTAAGCTCGGCCCTCAGACCTCAGGCCTCAAATTTCTAAAATCAATTTCGGACACACAAGGTCAGTTATGGAAAACTGCCTTCCCTTGGCGCCGAGGGAAGCAGTGGATGTTATTCTCAAAGTCTGGAATAAATGAGAGCAGCGGAGAAAGTTACATGGATTGAAATAGGCAAGCAGGGTACCCAAAACGATGAGATGGAAAATGTTCTGTACGATGCCATTCAGGACGGATGTTCGGATATCAATCGAAATACCGTTGGGAAAGGCTTAGTAACCCTCCTAGTGATTCTATTACCAGTATTACAAAGTTCTTGACAGTAATGTCCTTACCTCCCGAGTGTTTTACGATCGATTCTATGACAGAATACAAATGTCCGCGCGGTACGTTAGGTTCTAATCTCAGGAATCAAGCTTTGTGTCCATGTTGTCTATTCAACGCTTCAGCGATAATCATGATTTTCGTAGAAAATCCTTGAATTTGTAACCTGGGGCTCCTGCGCGCATCGTATATATTATACTTACTCCCTCAAATCAAATCAAACAATATAAAAATCCGCCCCGGGTGATTTACATTCAATATTCTAAAGAAGCTTGACCATTGTCAATCTCCCTTTCGGGCTAGATGAGGCGTATATCAAGTTAAAAACATCGAGGATGTCGGAGAAGCTCGCAGTGTAAGCGTACGTTGTCCCATATGGAAGGTCAAAAAAAGACTCGACCACAGAGTGCCAAGTTCTATTGAGAGCGTATACGAGGAAAGTGGAATTCCGCCTGAAAGAGGACTACTACAATGCTTTGCAAAGTAGAAAATACAGACACGGATCTTCATATGCATGCTGACCAGCTTGATGAATCGATGACGCAGTACCATGCAGTCCAGTACATATCCTCATTTTCTTCCCATCTGTCCCTTAAGTGGAGCTCAATTTAACTGTCGTTGCAGATGGGGCATATTCTACGACAGCTACGCAGTTCATATCCAACTTGCATTTCTAGAAATTGAGCTCAGGATCGTCGCTTCAAGGAGGAATCTTTTGATTTGACGGGAGAACGTGTTGATGTGGGGAACTCATCAGCGAGTATTGAATGTTTTGGGATGTGGCGGTCTACTCCTATCAAATATGAACGTTTGAACTTGAGAAGAGCTGTTCAATACATTCTTTACAGCCATATAGCCCAGTACACGTTACAACCTGGGTGGGCAATGAGACCTTACCCAATGGGTATCCACAATGAACGCCTGCGTTCGCTCTGAAACTGGATAATCGCCTAGAGAAAATGATGTCAAAAATAAACATGAAAATCCCCACCCTCCATAGAAAGGAGACGACGCTATATGAGCACTAGATGACAAAGACACAACACAGACGGAAATCTTTAGAAAATGAAAGCTCTCCATGTTTACGAATATATCTTTATGTCATAAGGACCTCTGGACTTGTTGCCCAAGGAACATCGAATGAGAACAGGGGTCGGTTAATATCCTGGATTCAGTTCCCCGATGTCCACGTACCATACAGACGTGTTCTTGCAAATTACTCACAGAATGAGAGGTTCCTTGTTGACTCGGAAATATATCAGCAAACCATCCAGAGGAGAATTTTCCCGCTGCTTTCTTGGATTTGGGATCCATGCACCCCGTCAAGCGAATAGGAGGATTCTGATAAATTTCACATGAAAACAACTGGAAGTATCCCTGCTGAAGATTCATGTCTTCTAGAAAAGTTGATTTATACGTAGATACGTTTGACATTGAACGTCGACTTTCTTACATTTGAAAATCGCTGCGATAAGGAGCGAAAACGTCCTTGGGCAAGTTCTCGATACCGAGCGCTACTTCTCGAATTATCACGTCCTAAGTACCAAGTGCCGAAAATCGGAATAAATCTGCGACGATTCCCACAAGTCAGGGATACGAGTTACTCCCCCGGCCGGCCCGAGACTGAGAGGTCACGGAAACTTAAGCTCTCCTAATTTGTTTCCCCACGACATCGTTTAAGCGTTTTTTCGAAATTCGACGATGGTTATAACCATCAAGCGTCGAGTCTTGCTCCGTTCCCCATGGCACGTATGTAAGTGTCCGAACATGGGTAACCCACTTAAGCCCACATAGTGTCAGTGCGTAAATGACTGAGAACTCATCAACCAGGGCTGGTTCAATTTGGTTCTGCAAAGGATTCAAACCAGGTCGACTTGGATGAGTCGGAGATATTTTCCACCGACCGGACCATCTTCGATCACTTTTCCTCAATAGATGTTCTATAATACCACGAAAATCCGCCATACAATAAGTTGGTACTTCTTTTTCGACGCACATACTATACATAAGGAGCTGTGGCCACATCCTTTGTTCTATAGTACCACGAAAATCCGCAATAAGTTCCTACTTCTTTTTCGATATGTACTATACATATGGGGCTGTTGCCACATCCCTCTTCGATGTTTCAAGAGCATGAGATGTGGCCATGGCCTGATGGAACAAACGACGCAGAAAAGAATACCGACATCGGTACATGATGATAAGAATCGGCTAAGAGATGCACTAGTAGTAGCAATAAGGGCATATGGATACGATTGACTTGAAATTCGTGAGCAACTTGGAAAATGATCTCCGACCCCCATGCCAATCACCAAAAGGTCAACACCCATATACCGCATTATATTGGGGTTGGAGGGTGTGATCAGGGAATATCGCACCCCGAAACTCCAATATGATGGGGATGTCATGGGGTTGTCATAGTGGTGTCACTCTCTATCGTGCTAGTTATGGGTTTGGCTATTTTGATGATCATGATGGTCAAAAATTGGAGGGGTCGTTTCCAGTGACTGTAAAATGAACAACACACCATTCGAGTAGAAATCTTGCGATACACGAATTTCTTTGATAGCAAAATCTACGCTCAATACATAGCTGGAGCTTTTTGGAATTCCGACTCGGGCAAACGATACATCATCGGCTGCGGCCAAAGGGCAAATCTGAGTTCAAAGTCAAGAAGTACATCATCGGCTGCGCCCAAAGGGCAAAGCTGAGTTTAAAGTCAAGAAGTAAAGGGTGAAAAAGGGTGCTAAAACACCTCGGACGCAGTCTAACTTGCACGACTGAATGTATGATAGAAATCAGTGATTAGACTGGAGATTTCCGTAGGGAGAAGTGTTTGGGACCAATTTATACCCCTGGTCACAGTTTGATGGTGCTTGGCAAGAATTTCCAGGTTATGTAATGGGTTGTGCTTGACGGACCATCCATGCTGCAGAGGCAAAACCAAATGAGCGCCAAATGAGAAAAACTAATGACGAGAGTGGGATTCGAACCCACGCCCCGAAGGACCAGATCCTGATTCTGGCGCCTTAGACCGCTCGGCCATCTCGCCTGATGCACGGGCATAATCTTTGTCTGACACAAAAATAGCACCCAAGGAAAGGATGTAGAAAGGACGAGCAAACTGAGAGGGTATACATCTGTATTCAATCTCTCCACATTTTTTCCGTCTTCCGGGAGCAACATCATTTGCCCACAATCTCCACATCGCATTTGTCCCCTTCTCCTTTCGAACCTACGCTCCGAGAATCGCGCAGAGTCCATTTCAAGTTCTGGCTCAAGAGTCCTGACGGGAAAAGAAGACCGAGGTAAATCTCTTTTGACAAGCAACTCTCTTTACAGATGTCCATTCATCACGTATCTTAGACATAGCACCGAAATGTTGTCCGACATTCAAGACGATCTCGTATTGGAATTCACTGATAAGATCAATAAATAATTGGTGTGGAAAAACAAGCAAATCTACACGAGTTCTTTCTCAGCCCCATCGTAGCTTCTCATCTCCTTCCCCACATGTACATCTCATGTTTCCTAAATCACGGACGATCGTGACACCTCTCGATTATTTTTTCCAGTACTAGTCTTCATTTCTCCCTTTTTACCGCTGACTTTGGTCATAAACTGAGGCGATGTGCCTGAGTGACGTCGTTTGCAGGCGCCGAGGAACAGAGGTGGAGTATCCTTAATACCTTCCAGAGACACGGTTGTCGTTCGCGGAACGTACTCTTCCTTTTGACAACCCCTTGACTTGTTTTGCCTCATGTGATATTGTTGATGGAGATGCCTCGTTGTCTTTTTTTTTTCGCTGTCGTTCCGATCTCTCGACGACAGCCAAGGGTGATTTCGATTAAATCTTAAGCGGACAACTTCAAGTAGAATTCGAACACCCAGATGCCAACATGAATGTTAGTTAAGAGGAACATAACTCCAATTGTTGCAATGCTGCGTCGAAGACTGTCCCAGACGATATTCCAGCTACAGCGCCTTTCACATTATCGTACAAGCGAGGCGTTTAGGTAGATCTAGCTTTGTGTGAAACGTCTCCTTTCCCCTTCCGTTATTGGAGATGAGGGGGTAGTGTGTTGTTGGTTCTGGACAGTTGATAGAATGAAGAGATTAAATTGCTAAAAGATTGGCGCATGTGGCATTTACGGGGCCGACTGAAGGAGGAAATTATATCGCCGACTTTGTTGCCTCGGTCGATCACCGATGTGTTCTTATTTGTCAAGATCGTTATTACTAATCGGTCACGGTCGCCGATGTGGTCCTGTTTGGATCAGAAGACACTTGAAGTTAACCTTGGGTCGACCTTGGTCCAGAGTCTATCTTCAAACTCCAATCTGCCTCAAAACACACTAGGAACTCAAGATAAAGCAATAGTTCTAAGATATGTCTTCACTTTCAAATCGTGGTCCAAGTCAGTACCATGCCGTGAGGCATGGATTATCCACGATGCGTGATGTATGATGATACCTTTGTTTAACTTCATTAGTGAGTCATACTTTATTCAAGCGCCCAATCGACCACAGCAAGGTATAAGCCTGTCCTCCACTCTCATGTCAAACCACCAACCCGTCCACTCCTCTGGCTCTACTAAGGATCATTCCGGAAACATCTGCTCGTTCTTTCAATCAGGTCGGTGCAGGTATGGAGATAACTGTCGGAACAGTCATGCCACTGTACCTGCTCAAACAAATCAGGGATCTATTCCAAAGGTTCGTGGTCTAGCCTCGAAGTCATTACGTTTTTTGTCATTTCCGATGCCCTAACGCGTTTGACGTGTATCAGGTTCCCATTGTCTCAAGCGATCCTGGTAATCGATCTTCCATGGACAAGATAGTGTGCTCGTACTGGATTCGAGGAGGCTGTACTAGAGGAGAAACCTGCAGATATTGGCATGACCCAGCGTTTAATCCTCAGAGCTTGGAGGTGAGTGAATATTCCTCAGGAATCTGCCATAAGCTCAGATTAAGTAGTCGTCTGTCATACAGACTTCTTATCTCGCCATGACTACTTCATCTCCCAGCCAAATAAGCCATTCTTCCAACAGAAGGGTTCCCTGTTCATACTGGGTACGAGGAAGTTGCACCCGAGGGGATACGTGTAACTATTGGCATGATCTCGGGGTCAACTTTGATGCAGACACCGCCAAGCAGGAGCATTCTAATCAAGTGAGTTTCCGAGAACGATTTACAATAACGCGGTTTTTGTTCAAACATGACTTCCAAGTTCCATTCCAACACGCCCTCTGCTTCGAAGTGTCTCAATCAAAGCGGCTTTAAAGCGACGATACCGTGTATGTACTGGGAGCCCCGAGGAACGTGTGCGTTTGGAGATACCTGCAGCTACCGGCATGATCCCAACTTGGCTCGAACAGTCAAACTCGGTACGAGTAAGGAAAGTGGTCAGTTAGATGATGTCAGTACAACCATTTTCGTTCCATCACGATGAGATTGTTTGACGTATTTGTTGTTGTCCCAGTCTTCGGCGAGTCGGGCCATATCATTGTCCTCGGGGGAATCTTCTTTGACTGAGAAGGTTCCATGCATGTTTTGGAATGAGGGATTATGCTCCAGAGGTGATGCTTGTAAATTTTGGCATGATACCGTCAGACATCAACCGGTAGATCACGGAAGAGACGTTCATACTGTGAGTCAAAAGCACCCTCTTTCTCAATTAATTTAATTGTATTGAGAGGCTTCTAACGTTGTCTTTGCCGCGTCAGTCCAATACAACTACTACTTCGATACAGTCCGGTACTCTACCGAACGACCGAATATTATGTTCTTACTGGAGCCGTGGAACCTGTGCTCGCAACGAAGATTGCAAATACTGGCACGACCCAGAAGTCAAAAATGCGCTTCATCGCAAAGAAGTAGCTCGTAGAGAAGAGAAAACCCGCTTTGAAGCCGTAAAAACAGTTCAACATCTCGTCTCCGGCACTACGCTAGTTAAATTTGGACCAGGTGTGCGTGTAGAACGAGTCGTTACAGGATTCGAGTCTTGTCGAATCAAGATTACCGGTTTACCTCTCGACATCAAGCATCCTGAAGTGTTGGATTTAGTGCGCAGCCGCTGTGAATTGGATCCCGAAAAGATGTTGCATCTTGTTAGTCTGGATTTGGACACTTCGACACGATGCAAGGATGCGGTTTTCATTGTCGAGGAAGACGCAGCTACGGTCGGAGAACTTAAATCAGGACTGGATGGTTCCGAGATTCGAGGTCAGATTCTACGAGTCGAAACGGCATTCAGCGGATTCTCGGGTGGCATGACCGATAGCAAAACTGGAAATTGGTTGGTGATATCCTGGCGTATGCCTTTTACGTGCTTCGTCGTCAAATACACTTCTCCAGCGCTTGCGGAGGGGAAAATTCGGAACTTGAACGGTATGACGATTGGAGGTCGGAAGATTACGGTAGCCCCAAACCGGACTCGACTAGGGAGTGTCGATCCTAAAGGCGTATTCGTTAGCGGAATTCCTCTTGATGTCACGCAGAAGGAGATTTGTAGGCGATTCGGTTCCAATGCAGTCACAAAGATTCCTACAGAGGAGTATGATGATCACCGGGTTGATTCCTGGGTAACTGGGTATATCAAGGAGACTGTCGGGCGTGAATTGGTCGAATTCGACGAGACTCAGATCGATAAATTACAGGGCACTCGTTCTATCCGCGCTAGATTTCGGAGTTGGGAGGATGCTAAGGACGTCTATGACCACATGAAAGATCGCAAATTCGATCGCATTGGGAAGGCGGCATTTGGGCTTTGGCTTTCGGATCCCTACCAAATCGCTATCCCGATTAGACAATATCAAGCCCAGAAGAAGTTGTGGGACGCATTATCGGAGAACAAACCTTTACATGTCAGGATACAAGGGGATAAGGTGATCATTCGGATTGGTGGTCGAGATATGAAAACCCTTGGAACGCTCAAGGTTAGAGTCGAATCTGGGAGCTGGAGAAATTATTGGTGGTGTTTGGCATCATTGGTTTGTTTCGTCAGAAGGAAAAAAGTTCTTGGAATCCGTCTATGATTCTACAGGAGCGTATGTTGATCCGGACTGGAAACTAAAAGCTTTGAAGGTGTACGGTGAACCTCGTGCATGTATCAGAGCTCGAGAAATGGTCGGGAGCGAGTTGGAACGACTGACCAAGATGATGTACACGAAGGTCCTCAAAAGGCAATCAATCAGGTTTTTCCTTAATCGTGGCGTTGCAATACTTGAAGAGGCGTTTGGGGAAAGCAGCGTTAGTCTCAACATATTCGACTCTCCTTGTCGTATCACAATCCAAGGTGGAGAAGCAGCTCTTCATCTACTGAACAAACTCATCGCCGAATCCCTCGAAAATATAACCACGGATTTCACCGCTACTACAGAGTCTGTGTGTCCCATATGCCTATGCGAGGTCTCGAACCCGTTCAAACTTGGGTGTGGACACGAGTATTGCACCACCTGTCTTCGTCACTTTTTCATCACAGATGCCAAAACATTTCCCCTCGTTTGCGCTGGCGACGACAATGACTGCAAGCAACCTATCGCACTACCCATGCTCCAGAAAATTTTGACGCATTCTCAGTTCTACACGTTGCTCGAAGTGGCATTCTCCTCATATGTGGAGAAAAACACTCAGATTTACAAGTATTGCAAGACCCCAGATTGCAGACAAGTATATTCCTGCATTTCGTCTACTACACGTACCCTGCGTTGCCCATCATGTCTTGCAACAATTTGCCCTAGATGTCACGAAGACGGACATGATGGATTGACTTGCGAGGAGAGACGTAAACATACCGACACAGTCGAACAAGAGCGTCTTACTGATCAATGGGCAAAAGAGGCTGGAGCAAAAAGATGTCCACAGTGTAAAGTATGGATTCAGAAGACCGAGGGATGCAATCATATGTCATGTAAATGTGGCGCTCATATATGTTGGGTGTGCATGCGCGTCTTCTCGTCGGGAACGATCTATTCTCATATGAATGAGACTCATGGATCTATTTACGATGCCAGAGACCCGCTTATTCAAGGAGAAGACATACAGGCTCAGTTACAAGCGCTTAGGTTATACGATGTATAAATTGCTTAATTCATTTCTGTTGAATGTCACGACTAGACCAGTCTAGCCATTGGTCATATATCATTGCTTGGAGTTCAAACTCAGGTCCTATGGGGACGCAATAAGTAAGAAGTGCTATTACTCGAAGAAGTAGGGCTCTGTTGTCCATTACAGGTGTAAAGATGGAAAGACAATGGATATCAATCCGGACCCGTCTTTTTCGAAGTTTTGCGCATTTATTGTTTGGTAGCTAACACCGGCAAATTTAAGTCAAAGATTAAGTCAAAGAAGGTTTAAAACAAAATTTTTAATACCTGCTATAGTGTAAGTCTGTTACTACGAGAAGTTACCAATGTAGTAGTCCCTGGAATAGTCTAACAGCCCTTACTGGGTGCAAAACTACTGGATTTTTATAGCGAATTTATAGTGAGAATACGCCACTAGATATATCTCCACTGTAAAATCTCATTGAATCGCTGTGACAGAGGGAATTCACAGGACTTTCAAGCAGGTATTGCCTGTAAAAATATGTAGAGAAAACCGGATCCGAAGAAAACTCGGCAATACCTCAGAGGCCCAGTAGTTCATTTACCATATATAAATTGGATAAGTACATGAGAACCTGTGGTCGAGTTTAGTAGGGACGAGTCCCTTACGGACCTCGTAAAATAGCGAGCAAGCACTAACAACTGTCTGGTGACCAGATACAGGAAGTTTGACATGATGCCGAAATAGTCTGAACCTATCTCGGTCACCGGACAAATTTTCAGCCGCTCTAATATATAAGAGCTGGCAAGCAGAGAGCATATCTCGCTACCATGTCTCCCAAGGCTTTGTCCATCTTCTTTCTCGGTGCTACAGGTTATGTCGGAGGCCAATTTATCAAGTATCTAGGGAAGGAACATCCGGAGATCCCTGTGTATGCACTGCTACGGAGTCCAGGAAAGATCGAACAGCTGAGAATGTTACACCCTGATGTGAAACCGGTAGCAGGCTCATTGGATGATTTGGATATCGTCAAAAACGAGGCAGCGAAACATTCTATAGTAGTCAACACGGCGA
This sequence comes from Dendrothele bispora CBS 962.96, assembly GCA_004369135.1. Taxonomy (NCBI): domain Eukaryota; kingdom Fungi; phylum Basidiomycota; class Agaricomycetes; order Agaricales; genus Dendrothele; species Dendrothele bispora. Next base: position 42,044 of record ML179194.1, on the reverse strand, counting down.
GCTCGGACCATTCGAAAAGTATCGAAGGTTAGTAGTCACTAAAATTGTTGTCTTTGTTTTATGTAACTCAAGACGTCTTCCAAATTATTATAATGACTCAGCGACACTGGCGGGTCTGAAAGAATACTCTATTGGCAATCCTGGTAACCCCCCGTTATATATCCACACCTCTGGTTTGGGTATCACCAGCGACAACTCACGAGGAGAACCAATTCCTATCCAGAAAGTCTGGAGCGACGTCGGACTAAAACTCGAGAGTTTTAACCCCGATAATTACCATCTCAACGGAGATGCAATGATTGTTGCAGCCGGAAAGGATAAACAAGTGCCAGTGCGCACGATTATCGTCTTCCCAGGTTTTATATACGGAGTGAGTGAGGGTAAGTACAGGTTTTATTCTAATATAACAGATTGCTCAACTACTTTGGATGTCACCAGGACCAGAGAAGATAACATTGGCTATGAGGTTATATGTCCGAGTAGCTAGAGAAGCCGGACATGTAGGAACCTGGGGTCCTGGGGCCAATAAAGCGGTCAATTGTCATGTCAAGGATGTAGCCAATGCTTTGCTCGTCATTTTTGATGCTGCATTACAGGGAACGGCCGAAGAAGGGGAAGAGGGACTGTATTTTGTTCTATCAAACAATCCTGCCTTGACGATGTATGAATTTAATTCTGCACTGGGTGATGTGAGTCTTTCCTTACATGTTATCTGAATCCTGAACTAATTTTTTCATATAGGCTCTTTTCAAGAAAGGGTTTTTGAAAACTCCAGAGTGCAAACCTCTACCAAATGAGGTCACAGCTAGGCTGGGCGAATGTGAGCACACCTCAGACTACTAGGACTTCCTATCGATATCTTCATTGTCTCTAATAAACATGCTAATTGACTTTCAGATGGCTGGTCGGTACTGGGAGGGAACCTCATGGCCCAAGCTGACCGTATACAACGTCTCGGATGGAAACCTGTAGTCTCAGATCAAATCTCGACCTTGGATTGTATGGAAGAAGAGGTCTCTGTGATGTTGGAGAACAAAGCGTTCGAAAGGGCGGAAGTAGTGATCTCGTAAAGCTAACAACTCGGATAGCTCATTAACAATTCGGGACGACTATTTTACACGAAAGCAATTACTGTTACTGTTCTTGAATCTGAATTCCTTCGTGTATCATCATCTAATTACTACATGATCAGCTTTGGATATTTACTGAGGGCAAATTTCACCCTCGGGTAAGCAGCTAGTAAGAAAAAAAATGTCGTCGGACAACGACTTTAGGTGCAGCGTGCAATATTTGATAACTTACTGGCCATCCCCCATGAAAGTTGGGCATCACAGCAGACGAAGCCATCGGGGCCTACGTAGATTGAAAAGAGTCAGTGACGAAATCTTCTTCGGGAGAGGAAAGCGAACTTACATGTAACACCCTATGTGTCCGAGAGAGGATTGAAGAGATCATTAAAATTATACTGATTCACTTATCATCAGGCATTTTACGCTTGGTACCCATGGGTGAGAGACGGAAAGGCAATAGACACCAATCATCTGAATCCGTCTTTTCGAAGTCTTGCGCATTTATTGTTGACGTTCTGAAAACTAACTCTGGTGAGTTTTAGTCAAAGAAGGTTCAGAACAAAATATTCAATGCCTGCGGCAGTGCATTTCCATTACCACGAGAAGTCATCGATGTCGTAGTCCCTAGAGTAGTCTAAAGGCCCTAGTAGCACCGGGTCCAAAGCCTCGTAATTTTTATAGCGAATTTATATTGAGTTTACAAAAACGCCACTACATAGTATAGCTCCACTATAAAATTGATGTATTCTCATTGAATCACTGTGACAGAGAGGATTTACAGGAATTTCAAGCAGGTATTAGGGTGTATTAGCAACACGCCAGAAAGTACTTTATGGTGTCCCCACGTCAGAAAGTTAAGCGGTTTCCACTAAAAGTGAACCGAAGATCTATGTTTAGAATGGATGTACTTAATACTTAGTAATAGATTAGATGAACGTAGAGTCGAGGCATGCATAATCGGTGGTGACACTGAGTTCGTATAACAAACAATGAAGGCAAAAGAACGGGTCGACATGAGCACCAAGTAGGAGCCCTTTATATACTGGCCCCCAAGTCCTCAAAAGTCCAACATCCAGATAACATCGTTGGCCAATCATACCGAGAAAAAAGACCGTAACCCTCACAGTAAACTCCAAATAAAATCATTGATCAACGACACCGAAAGGATGACCCGAACCCAACCCAACACGAGGCGTAACAGTAAACACGAGGCGTAGAGGCAAGAAGCGGACCCACAGTGGGGCCTTGGAATGGAGAGTATGACTGACTCGGTCAGCGCGGGAAGAGTCCTGGAAGATGGAAGTTTGAAGGTCGAGAGCGATACAGGTCGAGCTTGTACAACATCTGGGTGGTCGGACAGACAGGAACGTTAGCGTTATGGGTAGGTGTTGCGGGGGATGGTGGATGGTACGGGGATGGTGGTACGTGGTTAAGATAAGGGACCAGCTAACTAAAATAGCAACTTTTACCGAAATAGCCGCGTCAGAATCTTGCCGATTTTTCGCAGAAAGTACCCCACTTTCTGACGTGTTGCTAATACACCCTATTGCCTGTAAAAATATGTAGAGAAAACCGGTATTCGGATCCGAAGAAAACACGACGGTAGTACCTCAGGGGCCCAACAGTTCGTTTATCATATATAAATAGGATAAGTTTGCTTTATAGTGATTGTTTAACAGTGATCGTTAAACTCGTTAAAATGCCCTGGATCGCAATCGGACGGGAACGATTGGGATCCCGTCGCCTGACCGGGATTCTGTCCAAAGGCGGAAGGGTCCAAGCCTGCCGTCACTACGCTGTATGACTGGTCTCTTGGTTTTCCGACACTCCGTCTATTGAAGTTTGAAGGGACCCTTATTTGAATTCAGCTGGATAGACGATAATTTATTCAACATAGTGGCTCGGGTCTTTGAATACCTTAGACGATAAATTTATTCGAAATATAGCTTGTTTCTTACAAACTTGCATGCCAGACAGCCACAAAGAACAAGATTAGGCAAAGCTGGACCGAGTACTGGAGTGTTGAAATAGCCATATTCAATGATGATTGTACCAGCGGGAGATTGAGTACTTATGAAGTGGGCAAAGAGTCTTGTAGCATGGCTGCCAACGAACTTAATTCCAGTAGGCAGCAGAATTGGACTCGGAATGGTTAACACGGAGAATGTAGTAAAAGAAGCGGCCAGGAGTGTATTCTAGGCGATGGAGTTGAGGCGATGGAGTTGCTCCGAGCCAGCGTTTAAAATGAAAGTGCGAAGCGAGCATTAGTGAACCAGCTCGGGTTAATTCAACTTAAAACAATGTCTGGAGCTTGACCAGCCGTTAAAAAGCATCTGGCGCCGGAAGAGCCGTCCTTAAAATTCCTTAAAATTTTATCGGCATCCTTAAAATGCTACTTATAGCATCTTATAGCGACTTTTTAGACACTTATCAATTCTCAGAGAAGGAAAGTCATACCAAATAGTGTTCATAATCACTAATTAATAGGGTAAGACTCCAAAAGAGCAGTTTTTTGATGCTTTGAGGATGAAAATACATTTGCGATTAGAGCTGGACAACCAGTGAAGCCTGATGATAGAACGAGTGTCAAGGAGGCATGCCTGAGACGCGCTCCAGAGTCCAGACACGTCGAACATGTGACCTTGCTTCCTTTGATGACTCCCACATTGCGCTGCCGCAACACCTCGCAACACCTCGCAACTCTCAAGTTTCGACCGATGCTCACTGTGCAATCCAGTCTATAGTTCTCTCGGCAGCTCATGTATTACACACTCTTCTGACTTGGACCTTTCCCTGCACTCCGAGTCTACTGTTCCCTCTGGCAGTTGCTTGTGACAGCAATGCAGCTCGAAGTCTGTCTATCTTTGGAACTGGGACTGCTCACTCAGTGTACCTTTTCTTTCCTCACAATTCTCCCACATCTTATCCGACAATCTTGCCAATTCCGAATCATTCATGTCCTCCTTGACATCATACTCTGACACCGGCCTTAGGCTCACATTATATCATCAGGGAACCCCAGCAATAAACCGAAGGCTTCATCCGTCTGCCCACCTGCAAATGAACAACTATTGGTTACTTGCGTTGAGCAGTCCCCGGGCCTCAAACAGTGACCAGTTTGTGCATGACCACTGATCGAGATCACGGGCTACACCTTTTTCTTTCGCTGTCACAGACATGCCCCTCTTTCCTCTGCTTTTCTTCTCCTCGCATCCACTCGTCAACTATGGGAATAAAGGAGTTCTGGACGGTGTGTATATCTTCAGTTGGATTTTCAGGTTCAAGTCTATTGACCAGGTTTATAGAAGTGTGCAGCGGATGCCCACCAACAAGGAACATTTACCGCTCTTTCTTGGGATCACTTCGAGGCCCATGGAAAGCCCTTCGTTATCGGTGTAGATGCCAGGTAGGAACATCTCTCGACACTTGCCATTTATGTTGTAGTCCTTCTAAAATTCTTATTAGTGCTTGGTTCTACCGCATCCAGAATGCCTTGTCTGCCAGTGGATCACACAGTCAGCTCGGTTCCAACCCAGAACTTGCGGCAGTCTTTTCCAAACTTCGATTCTTTCTTTCAATGCCCATCGTATTTGTGTTTGTGTTTGACGGTCCTCAACGTCCACTCGAGAAACGGAAGAAGACTGTCAGGACTACTCCTCACTGGATGACTAAGCCCTTTACACAACTTGTCGAGACTCTTGGACATCATGTTCATCAGGTAGGCTACATAATAGTCAATGCCTAATCATTCATATGCTCATGATATTGATAGGCACCCGGAGAAGCCGAAGCAGAGCTTGCAATGCTAAACACTGTGGGGGCCATTCATGCTGTCCTCACAGACGATAGCGATGCATTTGTTTTTGGTGCCAAAACCATTATTCGCCAGTCAGTCGTCCCTTGTGCAACACGTTGATATTCATCTAACCGATATGATCTTCACAGGCCACGTAAAACCAAGGATCCCAATTTATTCGAGATATATCACTCATATCTCATGGAGAAGAAGTTGACGCAGAACGGAATACTTCTTGTCGCCGTACTGCAGGGAGGAGACTACCATAAGGTTTGTAGACTTGTGCCCGATAATATCATTTTCGATTGATACATAGAATATATAGGGCTTGCGCGGATGCGGACCAACAACTTCGCTTGAGCTGGCGAATACCGGGCTTGGCACGGACCTTCGTTTCGCAGCGGATGAGGATGATGCAACGCTTCACCAGCTTCGCTGGAAATCCAACTTCCAGAGGAAGTTATATGAGGAGCTGGCATATAACCCGAATGATCTTCTTTCTCAAAAGAAGGTCAAGTTAGCCGAGAGCATTCCGGACAGTTTCCCTCCTATGGACGTCGTTCGAAAGTATGTCTTTCCAGTGGTTTCACAGTCATTCTACCCTGTGGTTACATCTTTGTGGAACGAGCTCCAGCTTCCGGATCTCGACAAGCTGGAGAAGCTTTGTGAGCAGCTTTTCTTATGGAGAACACGTGGAATCATGGATCGCAAGTTCTGGTGGAAAATTACTGGCCCATTTGGAGCAAGATATCTTATGACGGTGCGGTTCTGACCCTTTTAATTATGTGCCCTTTAGCTCACTGGCATTGCAGCAACCGCATCTTTCTAACTTGACGCTAGTTCATGGTATCCGTCTGACCAAGGTTACGAACATCAAAATCAAGGATGGGCGAACACATCTCAATGTGGCCTTTGACATCAGCGCAATCGACGACACCGCTCTTTGCGTCCCGAAACAATGGATACCAATCTTTGTTTGCAAGTCCATCATTCCAGTAATCGTTGAATATCGTGACAGCTTGTCCGACTCATCAGCAAAGGCCATTTTGGTATGTAGGCAGTACTCTGTTGTTGACTTGCCTGACCTTTTTGTAATCAGCTCAATACGGCCATCGAGGACTTTCCAGATCAGCAGGACATTGAAGGTGATATTGGATCAGGAGTGTCCGAGCCCCAGATGCCAATTCAAGGAGTCGATGCAAATCCTTCACTCGATGTTGATGGCTTCGAGATTGTACGGTTTAATGTTGCCGTTGAATTATCTTAATCTTTTACTACATATTTACATAACTCTAGTCTACATGGACTGATCCAGTTAATTTCGAGTATCTGGCTTGTATTAAAGTACAGAACTATGGTGATGAAAGTTAACGAGGCTATTGAGACAAGACATAGTGAAACAAAACATGAAACGGAGAGCCCCCTAAGCAACTGTTCCCCTCTATTCTTTGCTCGATGGCCAAAGGTTCACGGTCACAGCAGCCAGCTTCCAAAGCCGCAAAGAAGACCACAAAGAAGCGAACTAGCTCGGGAGAAGAGCCTGTGAAGAAACGACCAAAAGTATTCAAAGATCTTATTGACGAAGCAGAGACCGAACGGCGCAAGCACTCAAATGCAGGCAACACAAATTCTGGATATGCGTCAGTGCGCAGTAGAACGAAGGCGTGGGCAAAGGAGTTTGCATCAAAGACCGCTACAGAAGAGAAAGAGAAGCTATTTGAGGAGAGTCAGGAGATTGTTGACATTATGGCCGAACCAGAAGACGAGGATGCGAGCATTGCAGAAGCCAACAAGTACGAGAAGATTCCCGATGATTTCGCCACAGCTTTAGATGGTGCTCCAACATCTACCACTCCCCTCGTAATCCGCCTTTACATGTATGTCAAATGCTTCGAAGAAGGCCTTGGGGATTCGACCGCCTGGTCAATCTTCTCAGCTTGGAAGAAATATTACGATGATTTGTGAGTTATCACTCACCTAGGATCAGCTATACTCGCTAACTTGATTCTCATGTAGAGGTGGAGAAGGGGAATACAGAGACCGTAAATTCGAGTTTGACCGCGAGACGAAAAAATTTGTTGGGAATCCGACAGAGACTCCACTGGTAAAAGATATGTTAGATGCATGCAAGAATAAAGATGGAGAATCAGACCGGAAGCATTCACGGCCCATGTCTTTCGACGACATGAGCACTCTGTTCAAATGGTCATGGAGCATCTGTCCTGATGATGCACCAATTCAAACCGCTGATGAACTGAAAGTGAAAACTCGGCATCTTTCATTCAGAGCGTACATCAGCACAGCTTTCGTTCTGTGGACAAGGTCTATCTTATTATTTTCACCAAGCTCTCTGACGAATTCTTTTCCTGTAGGAGCTGCGAAACCTCAAAGCTCAAAGGGAAGGATATTGATTGGGTGGCCCCGCCAAGACCTAATGCGCCCCCAGGTGACCCTCCAGCAATTGAAATCAGGTTAACCAATCGAAAGGGATGGCAGAGAAAAAAGAGAAAGGGCGGTGACCAGAGGAGTGGTGTGTATATGCTCGCTTTCTAAACGGAATCTTTTATTAATCTAACTGCAGGACATTCCTACCTTATTCCGGCTCAACCAATGACACCCGCTATTGACGCTAAGGCTCGCCTTGAAGCACACAAATCTCATATTGAGACTCATGTCCTGAAACGGGCACTTGAACCAGAGGAGTACATCTTTCCAAGCATGTCAGCCAACGGGCTTTCAGCTCATTTCAACACTCACATGGACCCAGAAAAGATGCAGAAGGTAGTGAAGGAGTTTGCAAAATGCGCCGGACTACCTGGATGGGATGGATATACGACCCATTGTTTCCGTCGTGGAGGTGCACAGTATCGCTTCATGTATGCTCCAAATGGAGAACGGTGGACATTGGCAAAGATCAGATGGTGGGGAGGATGGGCTCTGAATGAACGTGTACGCCATGATGTTTACTTGTTTCCGGTTCCAGAATTGTCTGATTGTTCCATTAGCGGGATACGCTCATCCGGTACCTACTTGATGAGCTTCGCACATACGAAGAAGATCATAGTGATTCTCTTTTTCCCATCAACCTTGCCAAGGACCAATCCTTCATGGGGGAAGCAGCCGAGCAAGCCCCTCTGAAAACAAGCGAAGCACGAATTCTAATCGCAAACTTGGAGAACCGAATGCAGACTCATGTCGAAAAGTCCATCGCTGCAGTGGTCAAGCAGGTTCAGGTTCCAGCATACTGGCCTCCTTTTTGGCAGGAGACCCCATATCATCCCCAGACAAGCCAAGATTACTACTCTCATAGTAACCCATTGCAACATTCCGATTCCTCATCAAATCTTGGCTTCTTTCCTCAAGCACCTCCAGCTTATAGTCTCCCATCAAATTCCCATGTTCCACTTGCGACTGTCACATCTTCACAGCCTCGTGCCACTTTTTACTATCCATCTGGACCCATCCCGATCGGTGCTAACAGCTATGCACCTCCTACTTCACCTCGTAAAGCTCAGCCGCTCCCAGCAGCACCATTCAACCTGAAACTTCCAAGTTTAAAAGGTGCGCCTTTGTCCGAGGCCTTCAAGGTAGTCGTGCAGGATTGGGAGTATGCAGATGTAAAGCGCGGTCATGAGTATGCTCTAAAGGATTGGAAGGAAGAATGGACCAAGGACAAGTCGGTAGCATCTGCATATTGCCAGCGCAAAAAGGTTGCGCTCGAGTTCATTGAAACGTAAGTTGTTTTTTTATTATACTTGGTCTAAACTAACCATGCCTCCAAGGTACAAACGGGACGAAAGTAAATTCCGCGAGGCATATCCAGAGTATGCAGGCGGGTTCAAGAAGCTCCACGATGCTATTCTCAACCGTCAGAAAGAGGCGGGTATCGTCCGGACCAGAAACAGCAGGTATAGTAAAGACAACTAACAACATCAAACTGAACGCCCATCACCTTATGTAGATTAACGCTTATTGTATATTTATGTTTCATACTTCTATACAGACACCTAGTACATACTCTACTTGGGCTAGTACATATTCTACCTCATTATAGTCTTCTCAATTTAATACTACTTGCCCGTTCGCTGGTCTACCCTTTTCGAAACATCATACAGAAACTTCTCCAATGTTTGACATATAATATTTCAAGAGATGGAAAAAGAAACAGGAGAGATATCGAGAGGCATTGATTTACATTGATACGGAATAGAGGGAAATAGAAAGAAAGATATATCATAACTTGAAATACTGAATGGTATGTTGGTATCGTCCGAGGAAGCTTATATCTGAATCATCCAATCTCCGCTTGATGAATCCGTCAAAGTGTCAAAGTAGGCAAGTAACTGAGACCTGGAGTAGACAGCGATATGGAATTGGAGGTCGAAGTGAGCGGGTAAATGTAGGCGGTGATATCGAAAGCGGAGTGAACAGTCGAAGCGAGCGAGTAATTGTAGGCAGTGATATTGAAGGTGAGCAGTCAAAGCGAGCGAGTAATCATAGACAGTAATATGAAGGCGAAGTGAACCGTTGAAGTGAGCAAGTGACTGTAGGTAGTGATGTCGAAGGCGAAGCGAGCCGTTGAAGTGAGCAAGTGACTGTAGGCAGTGGTATCGAAGGCAAAGTGAGCGAGACTGGACGTCGAAATGCTTAGTCAGAAAATTACTGGTATATGAGTATACCAGTAGTTTTCTGACTAAGCTGGATCATAGGCGCGAGATGGATGATATCTGCAGGTAATTAATTAGGAGCAGCGTAGCAACGATATGCGTGCCAGGAACTCACTCAGCCGGTAGCCTTCAACAGGCAGTAGTAAGTCGTTCCGGTTCAGGCATTTCGAGACTGGCAAGTTTAGGGATTTTGGGTCGTATTGCTTCGAGATAACAAAGGACGGTCTTCAAGACGCTCACTGAAGTGTGAGAGTACCTCAAGAGCTCGTGTACAAAGCCTCCGATAGGTAATAGGGGTTGCGAGCGGTAAGCGAGCATTTTGATGATTTATCTTCAGTGGACGGGAATAATTGGGCTGATGGTTGTTGTGTGATGGAAAAAAGTGTTATTCGAGGGAGAAGTTGAGATGGAATCTGATATAGTGATTCGATTGGCAGTTAAGAAGATTGGATGGATGTCTTGTCTTGGACGTCACATTTTGGAGAGGTTTGATGACGTGGTCTTTGGTCTGATGCACAATTGAGAACAGGAGGGAAACGGAGAAACTGAAAACGACGCAGATACCTGTAGGCATTAGCGATGATGCAGCGATACGCGCCGGGAAACCAAAAAATAGCGACAATGCAGCGATACGCGCCGGGAAACCAAAAAATAGCGACAATGCAGCGATACGCGCCGGGAAACCAAAAAACTGAAAATGACGCGGATACCGGTAGGCATTAGCGACGATGCAGCAACAATATGCGCCAGGAACTCACTTAGTGCATCGGCGACAAGCGACAAGTGCAGTTGAACTGTAGAAAGTACCACACGAGACAGAAGCAGTGCCCAAGTTTCGCATCGCAAGAAGCACAGTCGATGTAGAAAGCACCGCACCAGCCAAAAGCCTTCAAAAGGCAGACAGAACAGAAGCGCCTTTCAGACCCAAGTTCGGGCCTTCCTGGAGGCTTTGACGCGTTGAGTGGAAAACTTGATGAGCGAGAGTGGGAAAGCAAGAGTGGAAAACTTGACGAGCAAGAGTGGAAAAGCGACGAGAGCGGAAAAGGGCAAAAGGGAATCGTGGGGTCTGTGGACCGTAACTGATCGTGTTGGGTGACAGAGACAGGACCAGAGCACGTGACCGGGTCGAGCTGGGACCGGTCCCGATCAAAATCCCAACCGGCACCGATCAGCCGAGACGATCTTTCCCCAAATGGCTCCTGGTGAGCATTTCGACTTAAAAACCTAGGTATATGTACATGTGAAGTTTGAACCTATGGTCAATTTTAGTAAGGACGAGTCCCTTACGGACTTCGTAAGCCGTGTAGCAGACGACACAGTGGCTGCTGCTAAGAGTCTAGGACCCAGCGAATTATCAATAGGGACAGAAGGTGGATCCCAGCTTGATAGTGGCTGCTTGAGCGGCTGCCCCGAGGACTGTGTCACTGCTGGAACAGCAACCCTCAAACCTAGAATGTAACAGCCACCCTCAGATGTAAGAACAGCTGCCCGAGCAGCCGACGTGCAGACTCAACAACGGCTGCTTGAGCAGCTGACCTGAAGTTCAGGGAACAGCTGTCCTCAGACATAAGAGCAGCTGCCTGAGCAGCTGACATGCAGACTCAACAGCAGCTGCTCGAGTTGCCTTAAAAGACTGTAACTGCTGAGACAGCTGCCTTTAGACCCAGCAGCCAATGTACAAGACCAACGGGGACGACCGCAATCAGAGGAGGTTTCCTCCTGCGGTGCCGATGAGGACTGGAGCAGGATACTGGGTCCTTGTAGCAGCCGACGTAGCGGCTGCTAGTTGACCAGCGGGGCACGTGTCATTCCTGCGGCCGCTGTTAAGACTGTTTCACGTGCCATTACTCGGAAAACAGCGGGCAAGCACCGACAGTCTGGTGACTAGATACAGGAGAATCTGACAAGAAGTTTGAAATGATGTCGAAAATAGTCTGAACCTGTTTCTATTCTATCTCGGTCACCGGACAAAGCTTAAGTTATTCAGTCGCTCTGATAAGAACCAGCAGAGCACATCTCTCGAGCAATCTCGCTATCATGTCTCCCAAAGCTTCATCCATCTTCTTTCTCGGTGCTACAGGCTATCTCGGGGGCCAATTTCTCAAGTATCTAGGCAAGGAACATCCGAAGATTCCTGTGTATGCACTACTACGGAGTCCAGGAAAGATCGAACAGCTGAGAATGTTACACCCTGATGTGAAACCGGTAGCAGGCTCATTGGATGATTTTGATATCGTCAAAAACGAGGCAGCAAAACATCCTATAGTGGTCAACACAGCGAGCTCGGACCATTCTAAAAGTATCGAAGGTCAGTAAATTTGTTGTTTTATTTTTTTTTAATTCAAGACATCTTCTAAATTATCATAACGACTCAGCGACACTGGCGGGTCTGAAAGAATACTCTATTGGTAATCCTGGTAACCCCCCGTTATATATCCACACCTCTGGTTTGGGTATCACCAGCGACAACTCACGAGGAGAACCAGTTCCTATCCAGAAAGTCTGGAGCGATGTCGGACTGAAACTCGAGAGTTTTAACCCCGATAATTACCATCTCGACGGAGATACTATGATTGTCGCAGCCGGAAAGGATAAACAAGTACCGGTGCGCACGATTATCGTCTTCCCAGGTTGGATATACGGAGTGAGTGAAGGTAAGTACATGTTTTATTCTAATATAACAGATTGCTCAACTATTTTGGACGTCACCAGGACCTGAGAAGATAACATTGGCTATGAGGCTATATGTTCGACTAGCTAGAGAAGCGGGACATGTAGGAACATGGGGTCCTGGGGCCAATAAAAACTTCAATTGTCATGTCAAGGATGTCGCCAATGCTTTGCTCGTCATTTTTGATGCTGCATTACAGGGAACGGCCGAAGAAGGAGAAGAGGGACTGTATTTTGTTCTATCAAACAATCCTGCTTTGACGATGTATGAATTTAATTCTGCACTGGGTGATGTGAGTCTTTCCTTGTATGTTATCTGAATCCTGCTCTGAATTTTTCATATAGGCTCTTTTCAAGAAAGGGTTTTTAAAAACTCCGGAGTGCAAACCTCTACCAAATGAGGTCACAGCTAGGCTGGGCGAATGTAAGTACACCTCAGACTACTGGGAATTCCTATTGATATCTTCATTGTCTCTGATAAACATGCTAATTGACTCTCAGATGGTTGGTCGGTAGCGGGTGGGAACCAAATGGCCCAAGCTGACCGTATACAACGTCTCGGATGGAAACCTGTAGTCTCAGATAAAATCTCAATTTTAGAATCTTTGGAAGAAGAGGTCTCTGTGATGTTAGAGAACAAAGCGTTCGAAAGGGCGGAAGTAGTGATCTCGTAAAGCTGACAACTCGGATAGCCCATTAACAATTCGGGACGACTATTTTACATGAAAGCAATTACTGTTACTGTTCTTGAATCTGAATTCCTTCGTGTATCATCATCCAATTACTACGTGATCAGCTTTGGATGTTTACTGAGGGCAAATTTCGCCCTCGGGGAGGCAGCTAGTAAGGGAAAAATGTCGTCAGACAATGATTTTAGGTGCAACATTCAACATTTGATAACTTACTGGCCATCCCCCATGAAAGTTGGGGCATCACAGCAGAAGAAGCCATCGGGGCCTGCGTAAATTGAAAAGAGTCAGTGACGAAATCTCTTCGGGAGAGGAAAGCGGACTTACATGTAACACTCTATGTGTCCGTAGGAGGATTGAAGAGATCGTTAAAATTATACTGATTCATTTATCATCAGGCATTCTACATACCGGAGCAGCATCACCGCCTAGAAAAGTTAGATTAGTGGTAGGTAGGTAGAAAGGTTAAACATCAATTGGGACGTAACATACAAGGAATACGAGTTTGACGAGCAACGGGCTCAGCGGCAGTGGAGGCCACCATGATGGCGAGGAAAAGGCCAAAGACAGCGTTAAAGAGTTTGGTGTTCATAATGAAAGTACTTTGAAGTCGTATAAAGAAAAGTCAGAGGGAGAACTAGCTTTTATATCGAGTAAATGAATGGATGGTTAGGATCTAAATGTTAAGAGAATCGAAACATTTTGCTTCAGTCTATTAGGAGTACCGACGTAAAACACTACAGGAACACCTCTGCCTTGGACCTTATTTCAGTCGCCAAGCCTTATACACGTCTATGCTGAGCATACCGTACTGAATTTAGCATAATTTAGCACTGGTCGTTAGTCTGAAAACCGGAGCGGTGGGTACGTAAGTCTGTGATACTAAGAGCTTGGTCTATTCACTTTGTGCATTCCAAGTGGATTCGGCGGTGTCTTGACACTACTGACTGGGTTTGAGACTCTATAACCGTGGAAGCGTAGTACATCAATTGATAGAACATCTAGGTCGTTGAAACTAAGGATGGATGCAATTATTACCGATGCATATAACAACCAAGACAATAATTTATACGAGTAAAAGAATACATAGACATAGATTATACTGCATATCAGGGACCACTGCTAACTAGGGTGTGGGAAAGTATTGGATCTAACAGGAATCCCCCTCGTCCTTTTTATCCGCCGCTGGGCTAGAATATCCGACAGGAGGTCGCGCTCATCAATAACACGTACACCCTCGGGGAAACTCATACCGCTCTGCATGATCTTTAACACAGACTTGTACGACACCATATACACTTTCGACGGAGGTAAGCCAGCTTCCCTGAGCGCCACCTCCGTGCTTTGCCTAGTTTGTGTTATGTATTTGCCAAGGGCATCTATAGAAAGGTTGTGTAGACGCTGAGTCGGCCTCCGTCGCCAATCGTCTACGATGGTGTCTTCAGCTTCGAGTTTGGTCCTCAGCACGTCTTCGATGTTTTGGATGTGCAAGTCGGATTTCGTGCGTATCAGGAAGTAGGGGATCTTCAACCGCACGCAGTTCTCCAGTACGGCGACGTCGGCGTCTGTGAGACGATTGTCCCAGAGCAAGAAAATGTAATCAAAGGCGTAAAGCCCGTAGTGGTTGAAATAGTCGGGACCAGAAACTCCGGCGGAGCCCGAGCCAGGAAAGTCATACCAGACGAATCGACAATCGCGACGAGGATCGTTGTAACGCCCGATAGACAAGGTAGTGAGGTTCGTTTGGACTCCAGTCAGAGCGGCGCTTATTGAGTCGTTCACGATGCCACGGAAAGCGTTCGATAAGGACGATTTTCCGCATCCACCGGCGCCGACAACAGCGAAATGAAGGTATCCTTCCTTGAATTTATGAACCCTCTTTACCTTCTCGTAATCCTCCGGTGTGGGAGAAGTAGCGGACGCAGGTAGTTTTGCTTTCCATTCGCGTTCCAGCTCTTCCTTCTCTCGAGCAAATGCCTCCGACGCCGCGACACTCTCCTCGATTGTCGATCTCAACTCCGATTTTGCCATTTCCTCGGCGGCACGAATCTCCTCCACGGCAGCGGAAGCGCCTTCCAAACGAGCTTCGGCTTGTCGGAGCTTGTCTTCTAATGCCTGTCGGCCTCGGTCCTCATCCTCAATCTGCCTCCTCAGAATTGAAACCTGCTCTTCCGTCATAGACGCTCTTTCCTCAGCTTCCTGCAAGATCTCAGCGTCTCTGTCAATCTTCCCCCTCAACTCTTCCAACTCCCCCTCTAAACCCGTCAGAGCCGTGTTGGCCGATTCGAGCTGCAATCGTAACTTTCCTGCCTCGTCGGCCTTGACTTCTACTCTTCTCTTTGCCTCAACAAGCCTCTCTCTTTCGACCTGAAATTCCTGCAAATCTATCTTCAACTTGTCCATCTCCTCGTTCATCTGCTCAATCTCCGTCAAAGCACGCTGAAAAGCTTCCTGTGCTGTTTCAGCAGCTTTCTCCTCTTCTCTCGCGCTCTCGGCTTGCATTTCTGCGTCTCGTTCCGCGGCTTCCCTCGCCTTCTGTTCCCTCTGCCTCGCTGCCTCGGTCTCGAGCAGTTTTCTTTCTCCCTCCGCCTGTAACTCTTTCACAACTTGTAAATCCCGTTCCAAGTCTTCCAAAGCGGCACGGCCAGCTTCGATCTCCGCACGATCCCTCAAAGCCTGTTCGAATTTGTCCTGCAAATCTCTTCTCGCCTCTCGAATCTCCCCTTCCACAAGCTCCTTAGCCTTCAAAGCCTCATCACGTTGTTGTGAAACCTCCATCGACCTCTCTCGCTCCTTCCCAGCTTCTTCCGTTGCTAGATACGCGTTCCTCTCAACCTCTTCCTTCTCTTTCACCACTCTCTCCAACTCTTCTTGCGACTTTGTCAACGTGTTTCGGAGCTCTTCGATCTCTTCATTGAATTTCCTCGTCTGATCTTCCATCGCCTTCTCTCGTTCGGTTCGAGAGTTGACTTCTTTTTCCAGTTCCTGCTCCAAAGCATCCTTTCGAGTTTTGAGATTCTCGAGTTCCTCCGTGAGGATGGCTATACCGTCCTCTCTGGGATCGGACCCGGCCTTTCGTTTCCGGGACTTTAAAAAAGGTAGGACCCGTTCGAGTCGGCTAGATTTAGTGTCAGCGGTGCCGTTGTTGCTGCGTGCCATGGGCAAGGGAGTGTGTGCGTGCGGAAAGAGGGTAGTGGTGTTCGATGGGCTATGTAGCAATTATCAAGGATAAAAAGGAAGAGACAAAAGATGAGAGCAGAGGGGACTGGGGTTGCTCGTTATGCAATGATACCTTCGCCTCGACTCAAGAGGATATAAAGGTGTGAGAAACACGACGCAAGTACTGGAAGTGGAGGGATGAAATCACTTTTTAGTCTCGGTGTAAATCAATACATTGGTATGAAGCCAACGCTTTGTTAGAGTGCACATCGTGTTCACACCCAGGCGATCTAATGAAAACATCGAGGCTATTCATGAAAAGAGCGTTAGAGTTTTGAGACGGTGCTTAAAACATGCAGCAACACGCCCAAATGACCTGCAAAGGAACACGAGGTACTTGGCCATAAGTAATATCTTAGCTATCTTCATATCATAGACTGCGGTCTGGATGTGTATAAGTAGGAAGACCCTTACTGCACGCATGAGTAGTAGGACCATGAAGTACGCCTAAGAACACACGTAAGTAGGGTGAAAAAATCTCTCCTCTCTGCTCACTTGATGTACTGGCTATGACGTCGTACATACCTAACTTCACTGAGGCTTACAACGTTGGCCTTCTACCGTTACACTGCACAGTTTCAGTGTGGTGTGATGTATGATGAAATCAATCGTGGAAGCGACCCACTATTTATAGGTTCACCGTTCATACATGAGTACTTTGTCCTATATACATGTAGTCCATAGGTAAGTATTTATGTATGTAGTAATGAGATTAAAGACATTAAAGAAGGACGTATTAAGGTATGTGATCGAGTCCATTCATTTTTACAAGTCCGTCACTGAGAGAAGGTTGAGAACTTTGTGAATTAGTAAAGGAGCGACAAGTAAGAAACATTTGTGAAAAAAAGAAAAACAACAACAATGTTTCTATGAATAATTAAAGGGTAAGTAGTACAACTACCAAAGCTTACACTGGTAGTAGGTGTAATACAGCTGGATACAACAGGAGGAAAAAGTCGAGAACTTCAATGGTATCTGTCCAACGTATGTATCTGCACGGTAAGTGTAAGTGTATGTATATCTGGCTCGTAAGAAACTGTAGGTCATTAGATGAGTGAGTCGCGAACGAGAAGAAATGGAAACAACGACAAGCATTAGATTAACCAGTAATCACTGCATAATGAAATCGTCTCGAATTGAGTGTGGGGATTAATTCGCTCCCGTTGGAAACGTGTATTAAAAACCTCCCAAGCACCCTTCTTCTAACGAAGTTGTCGAGTCCCAGTCGTTCTGAGAACACCGTCTTGATAATCTCGGTGTTTGATCACCTCTTAATGTCTTCCTCGAATGCCGTTTCCTCGCTTTCTGCTTAGAACAAGGCAGATCGTTCATCGTCATCATCGTATTGCTGCTAGGCTCCTTTCTCTGTGCAGGTGAATAGGGAAGGAAAGACAGAGCATGAGCGAGCTCCTCTTGGCCTAAGTGATTGGAGAGGGAATAAGAATGATGATAAGGCGAGTGTGGGCCGAAATACGGAGGAGAATCGGGTGAAGATTGAATCGAGAAAGGAGACCCAGTCGATTCGATATAGGGGTTAGGACTCAAATCCGAGTCTTCGGACTCTGAACAAGACGAGCTGGAGGAGGACAACAAGAGATCATGTACCAGAGATGGGACTTGAAGATATTGAGAAGGATCCGTTGGGGAAGACACCCCACTGGCGTTCGCACTGCTGCTAGCGCTACTAGATCCGGGATAAGACGATACAGATACAGGAGGAGACGACGGCTCTTCCGACACTTCCGTCTCACACGCCTCAAACGCGCTGGGATGAAAATAACTACCCTTGGATGCCTTGCTTCTCGGTGCATGACAGACGCTGTCAGGCGAACCGATCTCATCATACACACGTCCACCTCTCTCAGGCAATTCGCACGAGTTTGGAGAGACTTGTATAGGTGCACGATCGTACGTGCTTGGTGAATGCGTGAGCTGCGTCGATGAGATCGCAGGTGTGGGTGGAAAGTGGACATGAGGTGATAATAGTGGAGACCTGAGGCGAGGCGAAGGCAGTGTCGATGAAAGGTGTTGTTGGGGGCGTGGCGGTGTTGGGGGTGATACAGAGGTGAAGGGTATATTCTCGGGGGAATTGGGGGTACTAGGTGCGCTTGGAGGTGTTGAGGTGTATCCATGAGATGAAGATGCTGAAGACCGTTGTGCCCGTCTATATTTCGGCATGGCTTTAAGGATTGGACGTAGAGTCATTTCGAAAGGTGAGGTCTACTAGGCCTGTAACCTATGGGCAACAACGGACGGTGCACAGGTGAAGGTCGAGGTGTATGATTGTAATGCCTCTCTCTGAGCGTGTATGGGAAGGGAGGAATTCGGGGAGGGGAGCACTGACCCGCTACACGGTCTATAAAAGATGGGATGTCCACATATCAGAATCAGGAAATGACTTCGTAAAGGATCCACCGTAGATATATCAGAAGCTAATAGCACTTACCTACAGGCCTAGGCACAATGATAGCAAGCCCTCATCCGGTAAGGAGACCAGCGTCAGTAAAAAAGAGCAGTGAGAGAAATAAAGTCCAAACGGACCGAAGAGGAGCTGAGCTGTGTCCGAGGCCCGTTGTTGTCTGTTTAGTATCAGTGGAGACGATCTGACGCAACATGCCAGAAATTTTGACATCCTGCCGCATTCGGAAACTGATGTGTTGTTTCGCCTACATCCGCCCCACATATCATATGCAAGCAATACAATCGATAATCAGAATGTGGGGCGAAGTGGGAACTTGCAAAGCTTGCGATTAAAAGTAGCCTAGGACATAGGAGAAACTAGGGGTACTTTGCTAGGAGGTAGGGATATTCATAATACTCTTCAGCTTTGAGGACAGAACAAAGAGTTAGCACAGAGCATGAGCACGAACGTCGGAGTCCGTGAAATCGCTACTAAATTCTCTTGTAGGTAGGTGCCTTCGGTCGGGAGTTACCGTGTATTTGCAATTCGAATTTCGCAGTCTATCTTTGCAACGTTATATTTTGGAGACAAAGTATATAAAGCTACGGCGGGCATATATGTATACTTGTGCATGACGTCTTCCTTATCCTGAAATTGAAGCCTTTGGTGGGCTAGCATCCGTCTTGTTCGAACAGAGTACGCGTATAGGAAGAGGAAGAGTTTATTAAAAGGCTGGAAGATAGCATAAAACTCGGAAAAACACAGAAATGCCGGATACCTGCTGCATGTCGTTTGGCCCTGGCCCCTTGGGCCTTGGGCATCTATTTGAATCTCCATTCACCCGTACTGCCGTAGGGCCGAAATATCCACTCCATAATTTAAGATCCGTTAACGTGGTGTAAGTGTTGCCTCGAGATCAACGACGTTTACAGAGGCTCGTAAAGCCCCACAATTGTATAAAACCTCTGTGCGGCTGCCCCACAACGGTTTAGGGCCTGTTCGGTAAAAAGATGACGATTACTTTTGCCAGCAATTGTAATAATTTTGAATTGAATATTCTCCACCATAACGTACTTATACCGATGCTACTACTATATATGGGTAAAATATACGGCAAAAGACATCGTCAACTGTTTACCGAACAGGCCCTTATATTTCTTCATATCTGGATCTGGAATAACGTGGTTAAGAGCTAAAGAACGGACTTACCTAGTGTGTTTGCACATGGAGGATTAGACGACGGCCGGGGCAGAGTCGAGATGGTTAGTATTTAGTAAATGCAAAAAAGTAGCTGGATTACTGCACAAATAAACGATAAAGAAGTAAAGAGTCTCTGCATCGATAGGGTGGCGGAAGAAAACTGATAACAAAGACAGGGAATATAAGAATAGACAATGAACGTGGAGTGCCTATACATAATAAAACGTCCAAAGGGCATGCAAATAAGTAGCATAAGTACATAAGTCCAAGAAGCGACGGAACGCAAAGTGTCAAGAAATAATATGAAAAACATCAAGCTTGGCGCAACACAAGAAAAAGATCAATTGAGATCAAGAGAGACAGAGAAGAACTTCTTTTCGCTCAATTCCTTCTCCATCCAGTTGTTGGTGGATAATGACCTGCAGCAGCATCGAGAGCCATTCTCGAGGAACTCTCATACATCGATTGATCCGACACACCCAAACTAGATCCTCCTCCTCCACTCTGCGAACTCCCCCTTCTAGTTCCCTGTCCCAACAACGACATCATAGCCTCATCTCTAGCTTCACTCGAATCTTTCGGTTTTCCTAAAGTCGACACCCTCGCATAAGCCCCTTTGCCTCCTCCTCCCCCTCCATAATAATAACTCGAACTCCTTCCACTATTCCCCTCTTGTCTATCTCCCGGCCGAGCGTATCCATCGACAACAATCGCTCCCGTTCTCTTATCCATTCCAAACCTTAGATCTTTCAACTTCTTCTCAAGCTCCCGTTCTTTATCGTAAGGCATCAAAAGCTGTCCGACTCCAGAATGAGACGTCATGGCGATGATCGAAGCAATTGTACCAGGTGGATTGGTCAGATATAAGCGTCGACGTTGTCTGCGATGGAAAACTTGCACAAATATACCAATGATGCCTACTCCAATGAGTAAAAGAGCGAGAGCGTGTCCAGGAAGAGGACTACGGCAGTATCAGTCAGTCATCACACGTAAATCCCGATATCACTTGCACACTGGGGGAAGACGAAAACTCACTTGATATATAGCCTAGGAGCTAATTCATTTTTGACCGCATCCTTCAGGGAATTGTCATCAACAAAATAGATCGACTTTGCTGTCAAAGACAGGTGTTGAGTCTGTAATGAACGAGTTTAGCATAATCAAGTCCAAAGAACGAGAAAAAAGTGAAGATGATTGTTGTTGCACTCACATAAACACGATTGGTAAGATCCAAAAAGCTATTCGCAGAATTGAACGTGTCCGCAAGAGTGCCATTTTGACTGGCAAGCCTAAACACCGTCCCCGGAATACCAGTGTTTGTAGCAGAGCCTCGCGCGGCAATGAACCGATTTCCTGTGCTGTTGAAAACAACCGCATTGAACGCTTTACCATCGTTGCCGTCTGAGCCGAAAACATTATTCGACGTCGTATAATTATTGATCTCTTCGACTTTCGTCAAGTCGTTGTTTTTGAGTGACGAAGAAGCTCTGACATTGAAGCCCGCGATGGTAGGTGCACAAAACACGACACGAGCTTGTGGGGACGGATCCCTGGAGTAGTACCAAAACATGACGGGGCTGAATCTAACGTTTCCGTCTGATGACGCATTGTTCGAGATGGAAGGACCAGGACAGTCGCCAACGGCTTGTACACCATACTGTTGAACATCATCCTGTGATACACATAAAAACTAAGCTTTTTCAGGTAGTTGAATTACAAGGACACCTACGTTCGGGTTAAATGTCACATTCTGCACACAGCCTTGCCTTCCTGATAAATTTGCTATAGTAGCGGTAATATTTGATGAACCGTCGAGATTAGACGTAACGGTGGGTTGTGACGCGGAATTTTCACAGTGAGGATTGGACTGTATCGCTGTAGTCTCCACAACCATACTTCCGTTCAACAACGAATCCGTCGGGAACTCGTATTGCGCTACAGCCCATCCATTCAAAATGAACGGTGGATCACCCAAATCGTTGAATGCTGCAGCATCAGCAAATCCTGCTGCCGCTACAAATGGACTTAGAGAATCGATATCTGGACTGAGACCGATCTTTTTGACAGAAGTCACATTCGAATCCCAACTTCGATCGAGTTGTTGGATGGAAAAGATGGATCCTGCGAGAGGTTGGAACAGATAGGTAGCAGCAGCGAGGAACGAAGACCAGAAAACGAGACGATGTTTGAAGTTGAGGGAGTTGATCAAGGAAAACAAAGTCCTAAAAGTGTTTTCGTTCAGAATTAGCAACATAGATTAGTTACCAGTCACCATGAGAGAGCAGATATTTACCCTAATTGAACCTGACAACAAGAGATATTAATAAGTTTGCTCGACAGTCGAAAAAGGGCTAAAAATAACATACATAGTCCAAGAGAAGACTTTCTTCTGGTTTGGCATTCCCTTTCGACATTACTACGTATGGTTGAAGATCCCGCACATACCAATCGAGCTCACGCCATGTAAACGCGACTGGAAGGACGAAAAGGGTCGGTACTATGGACTGTAGTTTTCCGATTTGAGTTTTTACATCGATATCGAGTTATATAAACGCATGTATGCGCCCAAATTTGGCACAGGGCAACACATTTCGGCGCAGTAGTCATATCGAGATCGAGAAATTATGGGTCAACGAGGCGAGGTAGGTGCGATGTAAACTCGGTTAGCCGGTTGAGAACATGAGGCGAAGAGAGGTGGTACGCACGAGGAGAAATGACTGGGAGGCAAATGAAATCGCATTTTTTTGGGGCACAGAGAAACCTAGGTTCAAAGGTTCAAAAAAAAAGGTCAAGTCGTACGAGGGATTTTGTGACACACCAGTATTCTTCATTGAAAGAAATAACCCAATCTCTAACGCTATTCCCAAGGCAATCATCATTATAGGTATTCCCAACGCTATTGGTAGTCTTAAAGCTAAAGGGTGCTGTAGTGTGATGAGAACTCAAGCGCTGAAAGTAGGTGAACAAAAGAAAAAGCACCCACAAATCGTTTATTTTTGTTATCGCTTATGGGCGGTGTCGGTATTAGGTGTGTTGAGTCTCGTATTTCCCTATACTTCATCGGGGCTATAGGACTGAGCTCTCCATTTTTGTCGTATAACGTGGACTCGCTGGCGGGTCTGTCGGTGAATGTTACGGATTTCGCGGATTTCGGGGTTGGTTGGGCATCAGAAGTGGAGAAGGGATCGTTATATTGTGTGGCATATTGTGCTGGTGGGGGTGATAAATGACCGCTAGTGCTCCGTCCTGCGTTGCTGGTATTTCTGCTGAGATTTGGTGTGTTGTAGGTAGTAGGGTCGTGAAGAGTAACGGAAGAGCCTATAGGCGATGGACCAGGGTACACTGAACCGTGTTGCTGCGAGCTCATCGTGAGTCGTGGACGTCCGTCGTTGTGCTCGTCGTGCTCGTCGTGGAGGTGAGACGTTGCCATCGTAGGTAAAAAGGAAGAACGTTTGAATAGACGCTTCGTGTGACAGGAGGGTTGGCTGTGTTACAAAACACCGTAGCCCATCAGGGCAATCAACAATCTCGGAACAGGTGTTATCTGACCACGTGGTCGATATGGAAATAGCTCTTTTTAGATCTTGTCTTGCTTTTTGTTCTTTAGACAATACTCAACAATTTCTTTTATCTCTAATGGGTGTACAGTGGTATTCTGGTCGTCTAACCGATGCTGTTGACAGTTGCGGGCGTTAGTCGCAAACGACAGTCCAAACTTTTAGCTCCGTATAAATCAAAGTCCGGAACCGACTCGGCTCAGCGCGAAGTTGATGGCTCGGACTCAGCGTGGTCCAAAGATTATTTCGAGTGTCATGTACGCAGCATGCTGTCAAAATGCGGCTGATTTCCATCCTATTTCTGTCTAGAACTGTCTACATAAATACGTGGCCCATCATACTATCCAGCTTGTCTGTCTCCCAACACTCGAGGCCGTACATAAGTATGTGTTCACGAACCAGGGACTGGCCACGTCAATCACAAGACTGTTCACCTTGCAACTAGAACCAAGGGCACATGCATACTTATGAAATGATGGACTGATGTATTATCACAGGCACTCAATCCAGCATTGAAAAAATTAATTCCTCCATACTTGTCAACACCTTCCATCAGGGTACCTACTATGTACTTTCCTGCAACTTAATGCCTCATATACCACTAAAGTGCTAGATTCGCAGTGGCTGTAGATCGCATTTCGGGATTTGATACTGGTAGGCAGGGCCTTTAGCTATTTAGTACCTAGTCCCGAGAAGACCAAATTTCGACCCCTCGGCGCCCAGAGCACAGCCTTTAGCCATTCACCTGTCTCGGATTGAATCCATCCTTCAATTGATCTGTCGGAATAACGTGCTAATGGTCAAATGCACGGTACTTACTCACTTGGAAATGCCGCGGCCGGTTTGCCTAAGGTCGTATGTGTCGGCAAAAACATGGGATTTTATCGAGTAACACTCCAAAGGAGAATGTGATTCTTAGCTCGTGAAGTGTTTCATTGCCTAGTCACATCACTTGTATTAGGTCGTAGGTAGGTAGGCAGGATATACGGCTCCTCCAGGATGTTGAACCCGGATGAAACCACAAACTTGAAGGGGTTAGTAAGATTATCCTTTCAATCCTGCCAGTGTTTTCGGGGTCGCCGGGTATGACTAGCGGACTAACTCAAGGCAGTGAATGCCCTTTAACTTGTCTTGTAACGTTTTATTGTAATCAATTTGTCTCACACAGCCGGAGCTCACGAATCCTCTTGAGTAAACGTTTAAACCACTGTCTGGAAGGGAAGGCATCAATGTTGCCGGCCCGGTAGCAGTCGATGGGCGCCTCTTTAATTGCCACGTGTTGCGCGTTGGCCCACTAAGCCTACTTTATTTCATTCATCATACTTATAATCTCAATGGAATTCCTAGTTACAATGGGTGTAAAGTTCTTATCTAGCTTGGCGCGGCCTGACACCAAGCAGTTCGTTTAAAAGTGGTTTATCGGCCGTCATAAAAGATCGTAGGTATTCGGGATATTCGGTAAAGATGATCAAGAAAGTGCATGAATACTGTTTGACGCCCGGCCTTGAATTTAAAACTTAGTAAGTGGCTGAAGCGCTGGCAGCCAGAGAAAAGAATTGGTATCATAAGACACTGTAAGCGTTGGTACACTCCTATCGGCGGTTTTCACTAGGTGTTGCGGTATTACAATCGTGTCCCTGAAGGATTTGAGGCGCTGAACACGGGTCATCAAGGACATTATGTTGGACGTGGTTCAGAGATCCATGGGGGACGATCGATAGTCAGCCAAAAGTGCCTTTTATATCTGGACAGTCTTTGGCTTATATGTAAATGCTAGGGTAGTTTTCTCCTGTCTCTTTTTAGATCTTAAAATCAGATGACAATAAGTATAATAGCCAGTTTCATTAAGCAGCGCAGGTCAAGTCTCATATTCCTTGGAAGGAGGTCATAATGTCCCTAATCAACTGCTACTGAGATGTATAAACGGCTTATAATATTCCCCTTTCTATCTTCAATCTTTCTTCGAATTTGTTCGATATATTCAAGCCCAGTGTAGGTATAATTACTTAAAAACATTTCATGGCTCAAATTTGGTCGTTCAATTCCCGGTATTATAGATTTCCATATACCACTTCTCCGTCAATAACCGTAGCCAATACTTTTGTTTGAAGTATCTTCCTTGCGGGAACTGCTTTTTCGTCCATAATATTCTGAGAGAGTACGACAAAATCGGCCTTTTTTCCCGGTTCCAGGGATCCAAGAATCGTCTCTGCAAACGAGGCATATGCTGGATCGATCGTCATACCTGATTTTGGTAAAATTTCAGTCTACAGACAGGCAGACGGGCAGACGGAATAGAATTCCAGGAGTGGAAGTTGTATACCTCTGAGCGTCTCTTCACGAGTCAAACATTGTTCTGGAAACCTGTCATGACCAATAAGACTCAGTAAGAGTCACATACCGAACACGAGACAAGTCACTTGCCATCCTCCATCACCATGAGGAGATCCACCTTCAGTTGCTTCTCGAGTTATTGCCGCATAGAAAGTCTTAAAAGGATTCATATCTTCCACGGGAAAGTCTGTCCCAAGAGTTATTTTACCTCCTTTCGAAATGATAGAGCGAAAGGCGTATAGGCCTTTGACTCGTTCGGGACCCTGGACATGACGCATTCGTTTAAGGTTTACACTTATACAGCATTCAAATGTGTGTAGAACATACCAATCTGCCTTCAGCATAGAGCATGTCACTTATTCTATGAAAAATGGATATCATGAGAGGTGAAAAGATAACGAGATTCAATGATGTGCATACGCATGAGTTGGTTGAATGCTTGCAATCACTGGAGAATTGAACTTTATCACGACAATAAAAGTAAACACTTAGAAGCTTCAGTACTTACCTCCCAATCTCCCTAGACGTTCCATATCTTCTGTCGTCAAAATCTGTGCATGTTCCAATCGAGGTCTCAAAGCTGTTACATTGGCTCCGTCCAGAGCTGCTTCGAAGGCGTCTAACACAATATTGTTGGCACGGTCTCCGATCGCATGAACATTCTAGGTGGCAAGATATAAAATCCATGAGTGTGGTGTGTTCAAGAAGACTAAGGAACGCTCACTTACCACTTGCCATCCATCGTATAAAAACTGTGGAATGACATCGAAAAGCACTTTTTCTGACAGACGCATGAATCCAGTGGTGGATGGATTGTCATGATAATGATGGTGTAACTAATGGTCCAAAATCAGATAAATTGCAAGTGATCGAAAGAATCCAGCGTGGAGCAAAAAGAATGAGACTCGTGGGATATGTAAAAAGGCGTCAATTGCCCCGATCGTTCCCCAGAGCCTGCAAAGAGCACAAATTGCTGCGTTTGGATATATAGATGAAAAAAGAAGTCTCATTCTTTTTGCAAACAGCTGTGAAAGACGGTTATACCAATACTCACCGCCGCCCCACCTGTCCTTAAAGCGCCTATCATAGAACACATGAGGACAATACTATTCACAAGGACAAGGAAAACGTTACCGTCTGCGAAAATCTTTACACTCCCAGCACCTAATCTACTTCCAGCAATACCTGAGTATGGCTTTGTAAGATTCCCCCAGTACGTCATGTTCTCTTCAAAGTGCTTCATGGCATAAATGCGTATCTGATCAATGAAATTTTCAATGTGAGAAGTTCAAGAAACACGTGGACGAAGCACTGACGGGCAATCTGCTTCGTGTGATTTGCCTAGTAAGGTCAGCCACGATGTGGCACTGGATGAGAGGCAGAATGGTAATGATAACTTGAATGTTGACCAACCTCTCGAAAAATTCCAACGAGCTAGGATCAAGCCCGGCATCATGAATTGTTGTCAATCCGTAAGAAAGAGCAGTATTGACAGTGAAGGTGAACCGTGATACCAGCTCCTGCTCTGTCAGTGAAGGTGCTGCTCTATTCACAAGCTCTTGTGCATTGTCCAAAAAAACACCTGCAGCCGTGCCAAGCACGTAAATGGGGGTTTGAATACATTTACATTTTAGTGCTTCCTTGCGCTTCGTTTTGAGGTTGAAAAAAGAGGTCACTTGCCAGTAGGCTTTCCATGCTCATCACGGACTACGACGCCACCTTCCACTGTTTCGGGAAGGTCACCGCACATCTCTAGCATCCTTGGGGACACCCAAAGTGCGTGATAATCTTTACTTTGTAGGATGATAAGTCGCCCCTTAAGAACGGGATCTGATTCTAACTCGTCCTGACAGGGCAATAACGTGAGACAGATCAAGTGGCTCAGGAGAATCTGAAATTTCAAATAAACTCACAGAGGTAGGTAATGACCCGTTTGGCCAAGAAGTATGATCCCAACCCCCTCCTCGAACAACTAGCGATTTGTCGCTATGTATATCTGGGTTTGATACACTGTAATTGCGAACTCTGGACACTGTTTCTAAATACACGTCCGACACGCCATATGTCACTAGTAACGGACAAGCTTCAAGTAGTGAGTACGAACCTGCTACTGTCAAGGTCCCTTCGAGGGGTAATTGCCGATTTTCTCCATATTCCATAATATGAGCATGAGAGTCTGCATGGAAGGTGTTCTTATGAGCTCAATAATGTTAAATCCCGATGTAGGTAAACGTTACCACTGAGACCCGGCACAACGATTGATTCCATGGGGATATACACAATCCTAGGTCCGCTGACAAATTTAAAGAGGGGAAACAATATAGGATTCCACTCTCTGGCCCACTCGTGCCAACGAACTTTGACGAAGTCTAGAATAGCAGGTGTTATTTATTTTTATAAGGAAAAAAACATAAGCAAAGCTGGACGTACCTTGCGTGCCCACTGCAAGAATTTGATCGTTGACAACGAGAAGGCATTCTTTTCGCGAATTATTTATATCTACAGTGTAAACGCTCTGAGTTCCATTTGGTGAGCATAGGACATAAGAGCTAGGGGTCTTCAAGTTGTGAAGGATGTCTTCCTGATAGTACTGCAAGGTAGCTGCAGTCATAATAGTGACGAACGCCAGCGTAATATACCACATCCTTAAATGTTTAGGTGGTGCCAGACCAGGAAGAAATTGAAAGAAAGGAAGCTAGGGATGGTAGTAATAGCCTTTATATACAGAGGCGGCATATGGAGCCGTTAGAATCCGTTACTGGCGGTTACTTAACGGTGATATCCCACCCTAACCGGGTGCTTAAGGTTAGAGTGGGATATGTGTCAGTGTGGCCGTCTCCTAGGGCCATGCCCCATCTGGTGGCAGAACCGACTGCTCTCTTCAATTCAA
This sequence comes from Dendrothele bispora CBS 962.96, assembly GCA_004369135.1. Taxonomy (NCBI): domain Eukaryota; kingdom Fungi; phylum Basidiomycota; class Agaricomycetes; order Agaricales; genus Dendrothele; species Dendrothele bispora. The sequence goes on along the minus strand of ML179194.1, from coordinate 13,551 downwards.
TTTGTAAGACTCCCATAGTTCCCATTTTCATTCTCAATTGAGGTGGATACTCTAGACTGCAGAGTAACTCTCTGCAGGTCTTTGTTCCACCGGCCTTGAAATCTCATATTCTTGCCCAAAAAATCCTGGAGAGTAGGACAACTCTCGCGAGTTTCAGAGCTGATGGGAATGGCGCGTCCATACATAAACTTGAAACAGGACCTGGGCACAGGGGACGTCTACCAATTTTGAGACTGCATAGTGCTAGCCGCTTTGAGCGCTTACATAGACATCTAATGATGATGACCCTTATAGGCGCCTTGAGCACCTGAGCGCTTTTAGTTTTTCCGAGACATTGGCCCTTTGGGCCAGTGGTATGTGTGGGGAGCAATGATGTATTTCTTAGTAGAATAGCTTCATTCCCAGTGTTGCCATAGCTTTTGCAAACAAGTGAGAAAACGGGCATCGGTAAAATTTAACCTCTCCATAACTCGACAGCCACCGGCCCACCGCACTGTACGATATATCCTGAGTGTATCACCATGACGAAAAAAATCGCCCCTAGGATACCATCAATTTTTTCTCAATTACATGTTAGACAGTAACATGTGCCAACTCACTCAAAATGCCTGGTACAGACCATACAGGCATGATGTGTAGAAATAGATTGGTCCATGCATAAGAGAAGAAAACACAAGCAATCGCACAGCTGCTTTTTGGGGCAATCTTCTTGTTACGACGACATCCCGAAGACTATGTTTTGTGTGCTCTTCGAGAAAAATTTTTGGAAGGTCCAGGGTCAACTCCAATCAGGTCCTGGCCCTGTATTATTGACCCGGATCTTGGATCAAAAGTTGACTAGTGGATCTTCGAGGTTTCGGTCAAGGGTCAAAGAAAATTATGTCAGACCCGAATCTGGTCGGACCCGAAAACTGTCCATCCTGAATGAGAGATTCTGTACGAATACGTGCTGAGTTCTAACCACCAACAATACTTATAAGAGCAATTTTCATGGTCATATATTTTGACTACGAAATCCTAGATGGTCTTTGAAAAATTTAATCTTCATTGCTATTCTCGTAGCTTCCACCAGCTTGTTGCGATGATCTAGTACATCAATAGCAGTCAAGTGTTTAGATAGAGTAATAATAGATATAAATATTGATTATGTTCAAGGACAGAAGAAAATGTTGAGATTGACCTAAAGCATGGAATGGTTACTCACATTGTTCACCTGGCACTGGACTTGGGTGTGAGTGTCGCTAGGTACATGGAACGCGGTGTTACAGTTTGCATCACCAGTGCAAGTCTGACCATCACAGCCATTAGCGTACTCGAAGTGTATGGGAATGTCAAACGCAAGACTAAACGTTATTGAAATGATATTATAAGTCTTTTGAATCATCATACCGAATGAAAAGACATACGGAGGAATAAGGGACAAATCAGTGCTGAAACCACCTCCAGGGGCAGTGGGATTTGTAAGAGTGATCTTAACAGTCATACATCGTCACCATTCAAACAACATCCACCTAATTTCGAGGAGAACAGTCATTGATCATGAATGCTTCGAGATTAAACTCGAGCAATTACTATATATAGGAGACTCACCAGTTTGGAGATAGGCAATAGTGGCGGAAAAAGCGCCGTTACTGGTGAACGGCTCTCCGCTTGACAAAATCTGACCATTTATGAGAAGAATACCAAAATATCATGATAACGCACAGTGCCACGTCCACACTTATTGGTGAATTTGATGGTATGAGACTCAGCGGGGACACTGCCGATGATGGCCACGGTAAGTCTTGCATACATAGATGAGAGAGGTGTCACAAATGATACAGAAGGGAGCTGGGGGTCGGCGAATCAACGTGGGGAAACTTTAATCAGTGTTTGGACTGCTGTCTTTTATAAAGGAGGGGTGCAGATGATGGCTGTGGAACTCAAAGAAAGGGCGAACAGGACACGCACTCAGCACCTCTATAAATACTCTAAATTTGATCCATGTCTGTGATGCCAGACTGTCGTAGGTATTGTTGTGAACAGTTGGTAGCTGTTTATAATTGTCCGATTATTGAATCTTAAGCATTGAGTTTTTCAACTTCTACTTCCAGCAATAAACGTGGATTCTTTGACACTGGTACATTTGAAAAAATATCACTGACTACCGACAATGAGTTGGCTACAAAACCCTTAACACAGTGTTTATGGCTACCATCGAAAAAGACTAATACTAAAAAATAACAAATTGAAATGACAATTTCTGAACAGACGCAAACTTGGTACAGGTAGGTAGTATTACAAGAGCATACTCAAAGTTTTGGTACAAGTGAGAACCAAAGCAACACAAGGGAATGTCCAGAACCACAAGAACAAATAAACAGATGAAAGAACAAAAACATGAATAGGGCAGAATACGGGTGGTATTGTATTTATGCAGTCACATTTTTCCACTGTTGATTCACGGTGACATCTGTGGGTTGAAATTCTTGGTCTGAAGAATGACTTATTTGTATGAATCGAGTAAGAGAGGTTTTGGGGCTGAGTTAAAGAAATATACCATAGTGTTATTTGCACCACTTGAGTTTGCCATGTCCACTACCTGTCGAGTAAAGGGATTGTGATGATGCTAAAACAGAGATACAAGTTATGATGATAGTCACTGCTTGTAGAAATCAATAACACCACAAAAAATGACTCACTAAAACACCTCGTTTTGCGCGCCTGTTGTAATTCTCCAATTATCGGGTTGCGAACTGGGTTGAAGAGTGAAGAACCCGGCCCGTATGTGAATCATTAATGCAACTTTATGCCCGAGGCCGCAGCGGTCACCGATGTGGTCCTATTTGGACCAGCAGGCATCAAATTTTGCGGCCCGATAACAGCTAATGGTTCCAGGCTTCCATCATTACGAGGCCGACTGAAAGGAGGAATCGTCTTTACACACGACTTTTTACCTCGGTCGGTCACCGATGTGGTTTTGTTTGTCAAGACCTTTATTACCAATCGGGCATCGGGAACTCCGGCTTCTTTCATCCGAGTGACACTAGTGTCTTCCTCAGTGACAGTTGATGCATCGATGAGCCATTATAGGCCTCGTGCTTGCGCTTGCGGTGGCCCACTTCTCTTCATCGGTAGCGACGCCGCGGCGTCATGTCCCCGACTCCGGATATTTAGATATTGGTAGTTGTGATCAAATTGTGAGCTCGTAAAGTATAGTACATTTCACTATCAAAGTATTTTGAGTCAACATTCAAGTATTTTTCAGTACAGTATATGTTTCAGTATGTAACGGATATCGAAGTATATTTTCAGCTGGGAATGTAGCAAGAAATGGTAAGGAAAAAGAAATGGGAAGGAAAAGTAGAGTACGAAATTCAAGTGTGCCTGGTCTTTTTAGAGGGTGATTGAAATGCATCGAAATCATCATCCGCCTTCTTGTTTGATGTTCCGGAGGTGGAAGCAGAATTTCCTGGTGGATTTGGTTGATGACGTTCTTCCACAGGTTCATCTGAATGTGCGAGAATTTTAATGCTGCGTGCATTCATATGGTAAATCTATCATAGTAGTGAGTAAGATTAGTACTATAGATAGGGCTTGAAATATTATCAGTTACCTTTCGGGTTGAGGGATGCCATAAAAGATCAACTATTGTACGTGGTAGTTCAGTGAAAGGGAAAAGACAAATGAAAGTAGCATATAACCTCTCATCAGATAAGTTTTCATAAATTGCAAGTTGATTGTAAACTTCATGAATCAAAATGGCCTGTGCACAACTTACATGAGATGTAACATTATATTTTGGTCGAACCTCACCAGGAATGTGCAACAAAATGCTTCGCAATAGACTGCATTCGCTGCGATATATATCGACGTTTTTATTCCATAAGAAACTATTCATATCTATTTAGGACCTGCTCTGAAAAACCTCAAGTGGGGCTTTGGTGGGGCGATAACCAAGATTACTATTAATGCCCTAAACACCCTTCAGATTTGCTTCAGATGAAGGTATGTGGCCCAACTTCATTGTGAATGACCATACCTTCTTTGCAGACAGACACCTGATATTGTGGGGATTTGTTGATGAGAAAGCGGAGGTTTGTGGATTTGAATGAAGAACTAGCTGTCACGCATCCATTGTTTCGTTGTTGTAGAGGATGTAGTGTCGAGCAAGTAACCAAGTAGTAGATTCGATCCGCTTTTCCATTTTTCTCTAGGTTCCATTTTATTTCTCTCTAACCCCACTTTCAAACTTCATTGTGGAGTTGCAGTATATCTCGTAGCGAATGCGGTCTAATTTCTTAATTTCAGATTTTTTTATTTTATCTCGAAGATCTTCAAAACTTTCATTGAAAATTTTAATACTGGTATATTTCGGATATCAAAAGATGTGATTTCACATGCAAAAAACAAAGAGCTTCGCACAGAGGCAGCAACTGGTAATGTATACAAGTAGTCAAGGTGAATAGTGAGCACAACAGACTTTGTAAGCTTAAAGCCATACTTCTCAGAGGAGAGGGAAACACCAAGTGCCCTTGCCATATCTTCAAGAGAATTGGAAATGATTTGTTTAAGAGAATTACGCACAACAAAAAAATGAATAACAATATGGGCAATAACATCTTGTTTTCGCATGGTACTCGGAGTTAAATTTTTGAGAACTGAGAGATTTTCATTTTGAGGATGAGTTCTAAGGCATTTAAGACCGGATTTCAAGGTATTCAGATCCAATAGCGACAGAGTTCGTGTGAGAGCAGCATCTGTTGTGTCAAGCCAGAGGGGGGCTTGATCACACAGGAAAGCATATGGATGAGTGAGTGCCATTTAGTCAGCTGGGAAGAGTTGGCAAAAGAGGATTTCAGCTAAGCAAGTTGGGCAAAGTGAAGCAGCAGAGTTGTTGTTGTTGTTGTTGTTGTCAGACCGTAGATTACACGGCTCCACTGAACCAGACAAGTGATCGATATCGATGCAGTACTACTGTATCATTTCGTTCAATTCGTCAGGGGGGTGTGACTGTGACCTCTCTGACGAACCAAAATTTTCGTCAGTTCGAGTAGTGACCTGTGACCAAATATCTTGATTTCGCCAGAGCCCCAAGAAAGCTCCAGATAATACCGAAATGGATTTTTGTTTATCAGACATACTGGCTGTTCCGACCGGGGACCCTGCCGTGTAATAACTAACTAACTACCAAATAAGATTATAAAACACGTGATCCCTCAGTCAAAAAAAATTCCTAAGTCAGGCAGCCCAACTTCGCTCAGTAACAATGCTCGACATCCCCAATTCTGTACACAATTGGGTCCTTCCTAGTCCAGCTCTAAACATCTTCAACTTTATTCACTTTCCGCTCCCAAGGGCGGCCAGGTCCCATCTCACTGCCCAACAATATCTCTCAGATGACACACCAAACATCACAACACCCGCTGTCGTCACTCGGATCGAAGCACCACCCAAGTCTATTATACTCGAACTTGAGAGGCTACTTGCTAATAATATCGGTACACATTCAATCACCTACATGGACCGTCGCGAGCGCTACCCCCTATGGATTGTCAAGTACTGGTTGCAAGCAGAGAAAATTCGGACAGCACAGGATGATTGGAAGAAGGCGGTCGAAGCAATTCAACAGAGAAGAACCATAGAGTCGCTCGTAGATGGCAAGTCTCTTCCCCTTGTAGAACAGGCATATGATGCACTCAAATATCTGCACTGGAGTGGCGACATCAAAGGGTTCTCAATAAATGTTGAAATGCGCTATCTCACACACCTTTTTACAACACACTGGCTATCCAGCGAACACATCGACCTCTTCACAGAACTCTTACGAGAGAGCCTTATCCATAGCAAACAAGGCTCCAGTGTGGAGCTACCAGGGGAGACTGCGATGTTTGTTCCAAAGATCATTCAAGCATACGACAAGCAAGACACATACCATGATCTCTCCAATAAAGATTTTCGTTGGATTCAGCGTATCGGTCAGAACTTGGTGTCAGGGAAGAAAGTGCGGTTAGGCATGCTGGCGAATGTCCGGGAGTCACATTGGGTTGCGCTTGTAGTCGATGCCGAGATGCACACCATCTTCCATGGAGATCCCCTACACGACACCATTGATGATCAGCTCAAACTTGCACTACAATGGTGGACGTACCAGCACTTTGGGACGGAGTTCATAGTCCGTGACATGCCAGTTGCTCGACAGCTTGATAGTCACTCTTGTGGTATTTTAGCCTGGAGGGCACTCGAAGCATTTCTGCTGGATGAGGTGTGTTGTTTGGACGAGGGAGAGAAGGCGGAGGATGCAAGGTTAAAGGCTTTTCTGAGGGTTGTGGAAAGACACGACAGACAGGTGAGCATCCCGTTGTGATATAAAAGATAGAAATAAAACTAACATTGCTTGATAGGACTTCTATACATTGAGTCAGGACTTCTCGTTCATGTTCGAACAATCCACTTCTGATAAGGACGGTATCTCTGACACTGGCAGTGTCTACTGTGAAACCGAGGACCATAACAACAGTTCTACCGAAGAAACCGACAGCGAAAAGAGTGGTTCTACAACAGGAACCGATGACGACAATAATGAGCCCCCAGTAGTACCGGCAACGGGAAAGATTGGTCTTGGTTCTGCCCACCCACCCTCTGTGACACCACCCGCAATGGCCTCTACCTCATCTTTGAAACGCAAATCGGACGGGTCCACAGATGTACAAGTCAAGAAGCGCACTGTCACATCTGCGACTCGTCTGGGGTTGGAGAAGGTGAAAGAGAGTGCTGCAGATGAGAAGTCGTTTGGCTTGTTCAAGTATATGAAGCCGCGCACGAATGAAGAAGCCCAAGTGCAGGCTATGAAAGGTTTTGAGCAGCTCAGCTCAGCGTCAGAGGAAAGGGAGTGGAAGATGTCTAAAGCGCAGCTGGAAAGAGGGGCGGATATAAAGGAGAGGGCACGGTTGCGAAAACAAAAATCAAGGGCGAAGAAAAAGGAGATAGAGATTAGGAGTGGCATCCGGAGCCCTGGCGGAAGCAAACGTAGAGTGAGTCAATGTTACACATTTTACGGGATGAGCAGCCTGACCTGTGTCTTCAGATAAAAGAACTTACGCTTGTGGACCATATACCCAACAAGAGACAGAAGCGAAACGTTGCTGAAGACTCCCGACCAAAACGTGAGCTCAAACCGAAGATCGAGGCCAAGAAAAAGAAACCGCAGGGTCGGAAGAAGAAGAAGGAGACACGTCCTGCTCAGTACAAGAACTGGCGTACACCATTCCTTGCTCGCCAAATTATTCAGGCTGGAATTAAGGCTGGCCCGAAAATGAGTGCGTCGGAGATCGTAAACATCTTGCGCAAGACAGATCCAGACCTCTTTGGGAGCTTGAGCCGTACAACAGTCCGAGGATGGATTGACTATTCGGGTGACCGACCGCGTTGGAAAGAGTCATTTCAGCCAACGCATGACACCGGACATTCTAAAGGAGGGCGACGGGGTGTTCTTGTAAGTCAATATGATGCAAAAAAGCTGGAATTAAGTAGTACTCACAATTAGTGACAGGCAGCCTACCCAAACGTCGTTCTCACAATCAAGGGCCGACTACGAACACTTCGTGAAGCTAAAGCTCCACTCTCAGTCATTACCGTTCGGGGCATTCTATTGGCTACAGTAATGGAAATGGCTCCTGAGATACTGAGAAAGAGCTTTGCTGATGGATCACACTTTCAAGCATCAGAATCATTTGTCCGTTCGTTCTTGCATGATGCCATGAAGTGGTCTCCTCGAAAATCGACTCGCGCTGCCCACAAATTACCTGATGATTGGGAAGAGCAGTGTGAGCGCTCATTCTTGCGTAAAGTCCATGCCATCAAGCAAGAGGACATGTTACCGGAGTTTTTCGTCAACTCTGACCAGACGCAAATGGTATATGCGCCTGGTGACCGCATGACATGGGCTGAAGAGGGAGCGAAACAAGTTGAGCTGGAGGGAGGTGATGAAAAACATGCGTTCACGGCCATGGTTTCAGTAGCTGCGGATGGCACACTTCTGCCATTCCAAGCAATTTATGCAGGCAAGACAGAGCGTTCATGTCCACCTCGAGACTCTCCGTGCTACAAAGAAGCCACCGAGGCCGGGATGCGGTTTGATTATTCAGGTACTGGGACGTACTGGTCAAATCATGAGACCATGAAATCATTTGTCAACAATATTCTCGCACCTTATTTCTTGAGCGCAAAAGCAAAAGCCAGCCGCCCTTCGTCACAGAAAACAATTTGGATGATCGATGTATGGTCGGTTCACCGTTCCCAAGCATTCCGAGACTGGATGGCCAAATTTCATCCAACAATCATCCTTGACTACGTTCCTGGGGGGTGTACAGGTGTGAGTCAGCCTTGTGATGTTGGTATACAAAGACCGTTCAAATTGTCGGCAAAAAAGTCCTACCATGAGGATATCGTTAACGAGGCTCTTGCCCAAATTGAAGATGGTGCCAAAGCAATCGTTTTCGACAATCGAGTGGGCGTGCATCGCAAGCGAAGTGTACGGTGGTTATGGAATGCTTATAACGTTGTCAACAACAAGGAATTAGTGCGAAAGGTTGGTTTTATATTGATTACCTCAAAATTTTCACTCACAGAGTTGATAGGCCTTCGAGAACTGCAAATTTCGAGCATGGAACTTATCTTGGGACTCGCTCACTGGTTATCCTGCCCGGTCAAAGCTTCGTGAAATCGAGACCTCGGATCCAGAATTCTTCAAGACACTAATTCGGGGGTCTGAGAGTGAGTTGGCTGATGAGAGTGTCTCCCTGCAAGAAGACGAGCAGGAACTTGATGAAAAGGCCGGATGCGATGATATGGATGTCCCTATAGAGGATGTTATCAGTTTTATGACCACCGGCTCACTCCCTGACGCTCACTTTTCTCAAGATCCCAATGGAGCAGTTGTTTCAACAGCGGCAGCAGAGACACTATCAGAAGTTGATGAAAAGAACACTCTGCCTCAGGAAATGACGGAGTTGAGACCAGAAGAGGAGTTGGATATCAATTTGGGGAAAAGGAAGAGGGTAGCAAACAAGCGCTATGATCCAGAATCATTTTGGCGGCACTGAGACGTCGAGGAGGTGGGGAAAGACAGAAGTAAAACGTGCATTCTTGGCATCACCTGATTTTCTCACGCTTTGTACCGACTCTTTGACCGTTGATTATTTACCGTCCCGTTTATATTTACAGCTTGATATAAACATATAGTAAGGCTCGTTAATCCTACAAGCTATTTTACAAGCCGAAAATTAAAAAAAAAAAATGGGTGTGACACTTTTGTTTGAGAATTCGACAGGCTCCAGTGTGACCGAGGACAGCTGGAAAATTTCGTCGATTTTGGAAGGCCTGTGACCTGTGACCGACGAATTGAACGAAATGATACAGTATATTATATTACTAAGATTACAATGGCGTGAGATTCGGTAAAAACTCGGATTATAGGTTTTGAGCCATTCGAGGTCTACAGAACCCTCCCCTCGTAAACTCGGAGTCGGGGATCGTCTTTACACGCAAGTTTTGCCCCGGTCGGTCACCGATGTGGTCTTGTTTGTCAAGACCTTGATTGGTAATTTAAAGGTCGTCACTGGTGGTCCTGTTTGGATCAGAAGCTTTTGACTTCCCTGCACGGTAACGCCCATTCCGAAGGCTTGCCTTGAGGTGGCCTACTTGACTTCATCGGACACACTGATTTAGCATTGACCGCAAGAGTCGACTTGGTGCCGACTCGGTAATAAGCTGGATAACTGAGTGAAGGCTCTGCTATAAAAACAAAACCAAAACACCCAAAACACCAAGGAAACTTATGTATATGCACGTAATTTGATAGTGCAAGAGCTGGTTCTAGTGAGATAAAATCACTGTATAACTCTGTTGAAGTTCAAGTTTTGTACTTGACCGGTAGAACTTTTGGGGTTTGTATAGCTTTGGGGTTCAAAACTCGACACAAAAACACACACAAGTTCACAGTATTGCAATTCACAAAGTCTTTTCAGACAAACACAAGTTTAAAGGCTCCAGTGCCCACAATATCACAAGTCCAATCAATATAAGTGAAGACCACAGTTGTCAAGCATTATCACAAACAGACACAGACTCAATTTGGTTCAATATTCAAGACACACAACTTGTTATCAGAAAACACTTTATTATTACAACCACGTATTTTTCTGCTTATACTCCAGATGAGTGAACTTTGGAAATAAGAAGCTTTCTGTCTATTCGTCGGCAACAATCCTCTAGTAAGGTCACTACCGGTGTACTCGACGTACTTTGCTTGGGGCCGGTAGGGCCTCAAGCCTACAGTATTTATACTACGTGTGGCTAAAACTGTACAGTACCAGATTTTGTTTATATGTCCGACAAAATGTATCTAAAATATTCGTATAAAACAAAAGAAATATTCAAGGGCTACTATATAAGTCAAGTCCTTCCATTAGGGTATCCAAAATATAGTATATCGACGTCTGGATCTATAGACCGATAGTCGCATCTATAGAGGTACGGTAGCCATATGCTTTTGTCGCAATGACTCAGCTCGTTCACTTGGGTATAGGGTTAGAGAGACGGCAGTACCTTTGTACTCCACGAGTACAGCACCGGTAGGTCGTTGGGTATAGGGTTTTTCTACACCTTTCGTTGACACTATTCTCAGCCTGTAGCTCGTCTGCCGTTCATCTATTCGAGATAATACTGACGGTAGTCTCCCTCTAGTATAGTTCGAGAGGTCAACTTGTCAGGATTCTATCGATATATAGTTTGTACCACTTTTGTTCAGTTATAGTATACGAAAAACTCAACAGCCTGCTGCCGGTCATCGCAATACTAATAGTCGACCTCAATTCGTCAATAACCAACCGGCAGATAGTCGAGAAGTCAACAATCTAAGCATCCGTTAATTATCGCGTCAGGTTTATACTCCATTTACTATAGATCGCCGATAGTTTCGGTAACCAAGTTGTACAGACGTGAATAGGGGCTTCGACGCGTTCGAAACTGTTCCCTTGAGTTGTACCAATAGTGCTAGAGTGTAATGACGGTAGTACCAAGTCTCGTTCGACTGGTAGTACATAGGTTTGGATGGAATATCATTACCGGCACTCAAATACATCAGTTATAATATTCAGAATAAGCTGTTTCTCTATTCACGAACATTTCCCTTTATTATTTGAACGTGTTCTCTAGTTATTAGCACTTTAACTAGCAGTTCGGGCTCACTCTAGTCCTTTATTCACCATTTCTGCCGCAAATTTCATTATTACGCTACAAAATAAGCCTTATTTGGGCGTTTTTGTAGGGCGTATCATCTCCCCCTAACTAAAAATCTTGACCGTCCCCGGTCAATGGTATGCGGCATCTACCGGCAAGCCCATTAGACACAAAGTATCGGTTTCATTCTACAGATTTCCAGTTTAGGCAACGGCGACTTCATGAAACTGCCTCGAGGCTTCATATTCATGTCTGTTATTCGGTTCGGTAAGCTACCGGGTCTCCATATTTGAAAATAAGCATGACATAACGCTCAATCAAGTATGTTCTCGGATTGTTTGAACCTTAACTCTGTCTCGGGTTCGTTATTTCCATTTTGGGAATTGATGCGACGCTACATGAGGCTTTGCCATCAATTCTACATTTTTCTTTCGTCTTTTCTGAACTTTAATAGTTCTCCTTTCGAGAGACTCAGGGCTCGAAACACCGGCAGACAGGGAACAGGTAGAGACCGGTAGGCCTATAAAGCCACCACGAAAATTTCTCTAAGTCCAACTTTTCCCCTCTACACGCCACTCTGCCACTATGTCTTCTTCCCACGCCTCTTCTTCTGCTACTTCCTCTTTCGTCCCTCGTCTCATCAATGGCCGTAGCCGGCACTTCAACGATCGCGTGACCGCAGTCCGCCAGTGCTACCGGGAGATGATGCGACGCATCAAGACAAGAAAACAGCAACCGACGAAGAACGTGACATCATTGAGTCACATTTGGACTTTATTGTGAGTTTTTCTCTCGTTTTCTCTTCTTTTCTTCCTTTTTGGGACACACTGAATGTCAAATTTTCAGAGAAACTTTGATTACTCAGTCGGGCAGAACTCTGCCGACTTTCCGCCATGGGCCTTGGAGGCTCGAGACTTGTGTCTCAATGCGGCGATTACTGCCTTCCCGAGGTCTCGTGACACTCGGGTGCGCGACGCACGACCGCATTTGGACCTCCGGTGGCTCACTTTGAGTCGCCGAAAACAAGGTGTTTGGGACCCAACGGTTCCTTTCCCTTCCTTTACCTTCGTGAGTTCTTTGTCCATTCTTAATTTTTCTCTCACTTTGTTCCTTTTTAGGAAAATTTACCCTTGTATGCTGACGAGGCCTCTGCGCCAAGTCAAACTGTGGCTGTGGCCGGCAGCAGCACTGCTGCCGTCTCAGCATTTTTACGTGTGAGTAACATTTGCCCTTTCTATCTTCATTCTCACTTTCTTTCTGTTTTTAGGATACTACCCCCGAACACGTGGACGAGACCGACGCGTCAAGTCACGTGACGGAACCTGCAGCCCCTGTCGACGCTGGCGACAGTGGTGCTGACGTCAATCCAGCACCTCCTCCAGTGAGTAATCCTTTTTCTGTCATCTCTTTTCTTTCATTTAGCCAGGTCCAGCGTCCTGCCGGACCTTCATCTCCTCCCACACCTCCTTGGTCTCCCTCGAAGCGAGTGAGATTCTCCTCTCCGGTTCCAGCAGATGCCGGGGTTGAGTCTAGCGGCAATTCGGCTGCTATTCCAGCTCCGGCTGAGGTTGCTGCCCCTCGGCTGGTCATCAGAATCCCGGCAAGACCTCGTCCGGTTCCGGAAACTGTCTCTGGCCAACCAGAGGCTTCAACATCGACTGCCGGCAGTTCTGCTCCGGTAATTCAAGCACCCATCCCCGTGGTCAGACGGTCAATGGCAACACTAGGTCCTCCGAGCTCAGAGGCTGGGCCTTCGTCTGCCGCCGTCCCTCCTCCCAGGGCCACTACAACTACCGGTTTGACTCGGGCAGAGGCTGTTGCCTCCATTTCGACTATCGAGCCGGTCAACTGTCGTCAGGGTAGAACTTTGGTCCCTCTCATCGTCGAGGACCTTCGTGAATCCGACGTACAGTTTGATTTCGACGCTCCCGGCTTAGAGGTAAGTTCTTCTGCCGGTTTGGCATCCTTGGTATGTTACTAACTCCTTTTGTAGATGCTGACGCCTTCTCCGCCATTCTACGTGCCTGGTGGTGTGAGGCATCCAACCTCTACTGATCTTGCCAAAGCAGATCAGATGTCTTTGGATCCCCGAGCCTTCCTCCAACAGTGGGTTCGAGACCATAGGCATGCCGCGGATCAAACCGTAGGTTTATTTTATTTCTTCTCTTTTCTTTCTTGACCTTCTTGACATTAGGTTGTCGGGAGGGTTGAAGAATATCTCCGTTCATTCGAACGGTTTGATATTCGCAACTTTTTGAGAGCTCTGGGCGATTTCCTCGAAGATCGCGATATCGACGACCCAGAGCTCGACTTACAAGTATTTTTCTTTTA